>VDFB02113962.1:130969-219535 GCA_007258455.2 Sequoia sempervirens
ACAATGGTGCAACTATTCAAATTTGAAATTAGAATTAGTACCATTACATTTGGGAATATTCTCATTTGTATTTGTTAAATGGCAGGTAGATGCTTATGAGGCAAAGAAACAAGATTTGATGGCAGAAAATGCTGATTTGTGGGCTTTGCTATGGTCAATGCAGGTGATTTTTTTATATGGTTATGCAATATTTAAAGTTTCATTATAGTCATTGATATATACAAAAGACGATAATATTTATAAGTATAGCACTGAGAAAAAATTGAAGTACATGTTATCTAGATAGTGAAAAGTTCATGATTGGTTTTACATACATGAAAATATATGACCAGAAATAGTTTATACCTAGTATAGCTATAGATTCTTAAGCACTAAAGGATCTGATACCCAGATCCAATATTCCTTAATGAGACCAAAATTTATGGATGTAATTACATGACAACCAAACCTTCCACATTTAGCCTCCTCAAATGGTAATTGTTACATGGTCATAGCCTTAGTTTGGATTCCACCCTTTTATTTCATGTGTTTATATGGGAAGGGAATTTACAATTTAATAAATATTTAATGATCCACCATAATTTCATAATATCTAACAAAAATATACTTTTTTTATGCTTTGATGCATGTACATACCATGTCCAAAGCTCCCATTTTATTACAAGTAGGGAGTATGCTAGAAAAGGTTGTGGAATTGAGCTTTACACCTACCAATTGCATTTGCTTGAAAGTTTCTAAAGCCTTTTCAAAAAATCCATTTTGTGCATATCCTACAATATTGCAATGCATAGAACACATTTCTTATAGGGATACTACTATGTATTGTCTATGCATTGATGGATATTCATATCTTGTTTCAAAGATCCCATTTTGGCATAAGCAGGGAGGATGTTGGTAAAGACTGTGGAATTTGGCTTTACACCTGCAAATTTTATTTGCTTGAAAGTTTTTAAAGCCTTTCCACCAAATTCATTTTGTGCATATCTATTGTACATGTGCTTAAGCTAAATGAAAAAGGTGTATATACAATTTGAGATCAATTGATAAGCTGAGACATGTAATGTTGATTTGATTTACATTTTACTTAAGATATAATTTTGCTGTGTTGCTCAATTTTGTAATTCAATAATTGGGATTCTCAATGATCTTGTATACCCAAAGTGTATGTGATAGAAAGAAATTAGGTATTCATGTCGATTAGTTTGACAATTTGAATGATCTTCAGTTCATAAGTACATAGTGATAATTTTTTACAAATAATATAATTTCTTATTGCATTTATCACAAAAAAAGGGCCTCTTTTGAATGTAGTAGAGGATGCAGAGAGTGAAACATTGGCTAATTTGATCTTTGAAATTGATTATTTTTTACTAAATTGATAATGTTTGAAGTTTTTCTCTCTTTCTTAGATGTTAAGTCTAATTAATAAGTTTAATGTTGTTTTTCTCTCTTTCTTAGATGTTAAGTCTAATTAATAAGTTTAATGTTGTGTTGTAACTTGCAGGTGAGTATGTTGATATAATAAAGGCTAGCATTGTCAATCTTCTAAAAGTTATCAGAATTGCATTAGTTGATGTAGAAAGGTAAAACTATTTATCTTTATTATAATTAGTGGAACTTGCAACTATAATATTTGATAAAAATCTACTTCCAAATATGCTTTTGATGGATGTTCATATCCTCATCCAAAGCTCCAATTCACACACAGGAAAGAAGGACACTTTCAAGTGTATCAATTACAAATTTAGAATCAATAATCCAGCTATTGATCAGCTATTCAGGAATAAGGTAGTTGTATATCACTAATTGAATATTGTCTATTTTTTTTGTTGTCTTGCATGAATTCATCTTTTTAAAAATTGTAAGAGATAACTAGGAAACATTATATCTAGCACCTAAGTTTAGGGTGCCATAGTTGGAAAAGGAAAATAAAATGTTTGAATTTTTTCCTCTGTATTATTTGACTTTTTTCTGAATTTTTGATGTGCAAATTTTGAAAATTTATTTTCAAGCTGCAACTCCAAATTGGAGAAGTGAAAGTTGAATACTAGCGAGGAAGAGTTTGGAGGAGTCAAAACCAATAGTGGTGGGAAAGTTATGGATTTTCAAGGGGATTAAATGGGTCAAGCCCCTATAGGAGGTCATTTCCCTTCCAAAAGGACTACAGTTAGGGAAGGGGAAAATAGTATAAGTATATGAAAATAGGATTATTTTGTTTATATAGTGTCTATAATTTGTACACCATCATTGAGACATTGAATGTAACCAATGAGATTTTTATTTTCCAATGAGGCTTAATGAAGTAAATTTTTAGTGTGGTTTTTTCTCCAGTTATAAATATTGTGTTGTGGATCCTCTTGATTTGTAATTTTTTTGTGTTTGTGTTTGATCAATCATATTTGCTCAAGCATTTTAGTCTTCATTTCATGGTGTTTTTTAATATTTGAATATCTATCATACTTGAAGTTTATATGCATAAATTTTTGAGGATTAATTAAGTTAGATTTGATTTGTAATGACTAAATATATGACTACAATAATGACTAAATACATGACTAAATTAATGAATAAATTAATGACTAAATTAATGACTAAATATATGACTAAATAAATGACTACCATGACTAAACAAAGACTAGTTAACAACAATCAATGACTAAATATATGACTAAATAAATGACTACCATGACTAAATAAAGACTAGTTAACAACAATCAATGACTAAATTAATGACTAAATATATGACTAAATAAATCACTACTATGACTAAATAAATGACTAAATTAATGACTAAATCAATGACTAAATCAATGACCAAATCAATGACCAAATTAATGACCAAATCAATGACTAAATAAATGACTAAATAAATGACTAAAATAGTTTAATCATAAATTTGGTGGTGTTATAAATGACTAGAAATAAACTACTAATAGTCACGTGACTAAAATTAGTCATTTATATGAAATTTTTAGTAGTTTATTTAGTCATATGTTGTTGTTTGTGTACTAGTGGGAGAATAGAATGATAGTTTGGTGAATTCTGAAGAAGGTCCCAGAGGGATATATTTGCAGGAGTATTCTTAAGTTGTTCAATGAGATCATACTCCCTAAGGTGTGAATTTAAGCAAGGAGCACTAGGCAAGATGGGGTTTGGTAAAGGTAAGGGTGTTGGGTTAGATTGTTGTGGTTGTGGATTATTACTACTGTAATGTGTGTAAGCAACAATACCATGCTTGAGTGGATAAAGGGTAAAATCGAGTTTAGGTGGAGGTTGAGGTTGATGTGAAGGTGGGTAAAGGACAAGTTGAGGTTGAGTTACGTTGAAATATATATTTTTAGGTTACTCAAAACAAACCTTAGTGGATGAATTTTGTGAGATGAAGTCCTCAAGGGCTTCATCTAATATGTCAAAGTAATCACTACTAAAAGGTTTGGGAGATAAGTTATCATTGGCTACTTTGGGTTTGTCATCACGAGCCTTAGTGGATGAACTCGGTGAGAGGAATCCTTGTAGAGCTTTGTATAACTTATCCAAGTCATCACTACTAAAAGGTTTGGATGATATATTTTTCCTAAAGTGAAGCATTTTTTTGATTGTTTCATTTGATTTTTTAATGTTTTTGTTTACATTTTTTGATGAATCTGATCTAAATGAACTAGGAACTAATGTTGAAAATGAAAATTGCAAAAATCTAATGCTATCCATAATGACCATGAAATAAATGATGCTAATGTTAATGATTTGAATGTAACAGAAAATAACTAAACAAAAATAGAAAAATAACTAAAACAAATAGTAACTTAAGAAAATGGAAATAGAATTATGAAAACATTGATGCAAAATGTATAGTGGGACAAAGTTGCCTAGGGTGACGAATTAGTCCTAGTAAGGGTATTTTTGAAGTTTTTCTAAATTTTTTGATGGATATTGATGTGTTCTTTTTTGTATGATGCAAATCTAAAGTGTATATGAAATTTTTTACTATTGTTCAAGGAAATGAAGTGCAATAATGCATGCCTAAATGAGCTTTTCACTAATGTAATTTTGGAAACCCTAGAATGCAAAACAATGGAAAACCTAATGAAATGTTTATTAAAGCTAGTCCTAGGATGTAAATGAAATCTAAATTAGAAATATTATGTTCTAAATGTAGGCTCACCAAAATGAACCACAAATTTTTGTAGGAGGGTTCTCTCTTATACTTCTAGGGTTTTTCACCTAAAAGGAGAAAGGTATCCCAAAAAAACATGGAGATTCACTAAATAATAATGCTAGTATGATTGAAATATTTCTAAATGAAATTTCCTAAATGAAAATAACTAATAAAAGATATTGAATATTAATGCAAAACCTAAGAAATGCAAGTTGTTTGAAAACACATTGTGATATGTAGAAAGATGAAATGAATGTAATATAGAAAAAGATAAAGATGCTATATAGAAATTGTGCACCTAAAAATTGATGAGGGATAGAATGAATATTTCATATGCCCCTAAAATTATAGAAAATTTGATTTTCTAACCAATCAGGACACTTACGTCAAGTTGGGTGACTTAGTCCCAAATTAGTGAAACTACTCAGAAACTTGTTTCTTCCAAATGGGTATCTAGATCTACAAAAATATCTAAGAAACCAATGTAGTGGGACTAAGTCACCACTATTGGTGACTTAGTCCACTTTGGATTTTCTAAAAATTTGATAGTGGAAACGAAAGCCCACATTTTGTACTCCATTTTTTTATAGAAACCTGGATCTGAATCTGCAAAACTACCAACAAAATAAAGTATAAATTGATTTCTAATGGGGTTTTTCCCTTGTTCAAACCCATAATTCGTGCTTAAACCTTGAAAGAGATAAAATATGCATAAAACCCTAGTCCTAAGTGTGTCTATGAATATGAAGTTTGAAGATAAGATGCAACCCTATGCTAATATGCAAGAATAAGATGCATAAATGGATTTAGAACAATGCAAGACTCATTCTAAGAGACACTAAATCACATTATAAATGAATCTAAATGAAATTAAAACCTTCCTTAGGATGAAGATAGAGAGTGTGGACTCTTATTTTGGATTGCCCAACTACTTTAGCTCCTTCTAGGGTTTTTCACCTAAAAGAAGAAAGGAATGGATGGGGTTCAAAATGCAAATATTTACACTCAAAGTTAATGTAAATGAGATTTATTATGTGTAATTATGATTTAATAATGCACTGATCTAAAAATAAATGATTTAATGATGCTAAACCTAAGAAATGTAAAGTGCTGGAAAACACATTGTCATATGCAAATACACCTAAAAATGCAAGTAAATGATGAAATAATTAATAGAACTAGAGAGGGGCACCTAGAATATGAAATCTAATGTGGAGAGATTCTGGAATCTTGAAAATTTGACAAAAAATGTTGATTGGGACACTTATGCCAAGTTGGACGACTTAGTCCCAGTTCTGGAAAAATTGCTCAAAAACCCATTTCAGCGAAATGGGTATCCAAATCTGTAAAAAAATCTGAAAAATAGGTTCAATGGGACTAAGTTTCCACTATTGGTGACTTAGTGCACTTCTAAATTTCTAAAAATTTGAAAGTGGAAATGAAAGCCCTCAGTCTGCACTTCAGTTCCTAATAGGTGTCAGCTTCTGAAACTTTGATTTTCGAGCCTAAAAGTGACTTTTTGTTGATATGTTGGATTTACAAGCAAGGAGAGCTCTTCAAAAAGTCATCAATTATCTTCAAACCCTCAGAGTCTCTAAATCTGCAAACACACAATGAAAGAGAAAGAAATGGTGAATGTTAGCACATGGAGGTTTTCCATGGTCAAACCCCTTTTTAGGTAACTAAACCAAATGAAGAAAGAATGTAATGGAACATGCAAAAATGGAGTTAATACCTTTCCATGATGTTTGATCTTGAATTTTTGCAGGAAAAAATGAAGAATCTTCCTTTGAATGTCCTTGGAAGCTATCTTGATGACTTGCAATGATAAAACCATAACTTGCTTAACTTGAGAACATGATGAATGATGGATGAATGATGATGAGTTATGAATTAGGTCAAATGAGAGGGAAAAACCTATATTTATACAAAATTATGTCCTAATTCCCAAAAATACCTCATCACAGGATGACCTTAAGTCTTAAGGAATAAAAACATGAAAGAAATTTAAATTTATTTTAATTTTTGAGCCAAATGGGACTAAGTTGCCACCAATGGCAACTTAGGCCACTAAGGAATTTTTAAGTGGATGTTGGGAATTGTGATAATTTAAATAATGTCTATCGAGTTCTTCTTGAAGAAGAAACTTAAGTAAATCTTGCAAGTGCTTAAAGGGTCCATTTAAAGCATAAGAATGGTGTAAATATTGATGAAAAGCCTAGGAAAGTGTGAAAGTTTGTTACAAGACTTTACAACACTTTGAAATAGGTCTTGGTAAGGTTATTTAGGTAAATTATGATATTATGGTCTTAGAAAAGTGTGAAGATGTGTTACAACACCTTACAACACCTTTACAAGACATTAATAAATGCATTTTATTCAATTTGCAAGGGCCCAAGACCTAATGTGGATGTGTAAAACACCTCACAACACTAAGTCAATGCATCATTAAGTCTGATTTGTCATCAATTATTCTCATATCAAGCAAAGTATACACTTTTTGGTGACACATTAAGCCCCCACTTTAGTGAGAGGATGAACTTGCTTCAAACTCATGCTAAAGTAGACATTCAAGAAGAGTCCAATTGTACCAATGCAAATGACAAAGATCAAAGGAGTTTCGCAAGCCCCCAAGATCCAAGATCCTAGGTCAAGCCAACATAAGTGCAAAAGGACATGCACAAGTTGAATGACATGCAACAAAACAAGATATGCAATCTTGCAATGGAAAGAACTAGAAGGAAGAGAAAAGAAACAATAAAAAGGTGGATCAAGCTTCAAAAAAATTTCCAACATATTGTGGATTAGATCTAGGCTTGTTTATTTGGAAAAAGAAAAGTGTACTCACTATAGGGCGGAAAAACTCATGGTTGTTTGTTGGGTGAGAAGGCCCAAGTATACTCACTCTAGGGAAATGAAGCTTCTGATTGTCTGTGAGGTGATAAATCCACAACATACTCACTCTAGGGTCATGGAACTTTTTGTTGTCTATGGGGTCAGAAATCCTAAAAGGTGGCTATGGGGAAAGTTGTGCCTCAAAATTGACTTCCTGTTGAACCATACTAAAGTTATACCTCCTAATAACTTTGATAATGTGCCACAATGACAATGAACTTTGAGCTCTATCAGGTAAGAAAAACTTTGTATGTTATACACTCATAGATAAACAGGATGGGACCACAGGCATGCAAGTTGTGTTATGCAAGGTGGCTATATAACAATTATTGTGTATGGAAAAATAGTGTAAGGAATTTTCAAAGGGATTTTTCTTAGTTCCTGCAAGGTCTCTTCTTAGGGAACATTGTTCCTAATGTTTCCAAGAGAGGATATACCATATGAGTATCACACTCTTGGAGGGAATCAAGCCCAATGTCTCCACCAAGAAAAATATGCATTGCAAGAAGAAAGAAATCACACAATGAAATGTGAAGAGTGTCAGTGTATGCCCCCAGTATGAGAAATTGCTTTAAAGTAGAACAAGAGGAATACATGAGAGTTTAATTAGAAAGCCTTATGCCAAGTCATATGTTTCTGATAAGCTACATCATGAAAATGGGAGTATGTCACATGTGAGCCAACTTTAAGGCATGTCTTACACATCCCAAGCTTGTAGAAGTTGAAAACCCAACTTCACAGTCCCCAATAATCACCTACAAGAAATCACCTATCACATGCAATAGATATTCAAAACAAAAATAAAAGATGTTCTGTAAACCCTCAAAGCAAACTTGTGCAAGAAAAAAGCAGCATTATTGATTATTGAAAGTGATTATTGTACAAATAATACAAAAGCCTTCAAAAAGGAAACGATGCAATAAAGCAAGAAAAAACAACCCTAATCTCATCTTGAGAAAAAAGACAATAAGATAAGGATAATAATTAACCTAGGAAATAAAATATGCCTAAGTAAACTTATGCTAAAGTGTAATTAAATAATTTATTACACCAACACCCCCCATAAGTGCAACTTAGGGAGAAGAAAATTATTATGCAAAGATGAGTCCCAGCAACAAGGCCTGATCAGGTACTCATTTACAAATGCAATGCAAACTAAATCAAACGGGGTAAAGGAGAAAACCACATGGGAACAAAACTCCTCCCCAAAATAGAATGCAAACTAACTAAGTGATGAAAGATGGAGGACTCCATAAGACCCCCCAAGGACACCATCCATCACAAAGATACATAAATGAATCCCCCCATAAGAGAGGAAGAAAGAGACCATAGATCCCCCCCAGAATGAAGTAACTCCAAAAGAAGTGAAGAAACTACATCTCCTGAAAGAAGTGAGAGGGAAGAGGCTGAATGAAAGAAATCTATGAAGGTGAAGAAGGTGCAGCCCAAGATGTCTCCACAGAAGCAGGTGTGACCTCAAAAAATGAAGAAGCCGAAGTAGGTGAAGACTCAATAGAAATCTCCAAAGATGTATGATCAACTGGATCCTGCTACACTGAAACAAAGGAAGCAACAAGAGGGGGAGGAGATGGAATGGAAGGCTCGAGAAAAAGATCCGAAGTGAGAAATCCAATGTTCAAGAAGCCAAATATATCCTTTGAATGATGATGCACACTAGAAGTGTGAGGAACAACTATAGAAATAGAAGCACACCAGTAGCAAAATCAGTGAAGGAATACAAATGAGATGATTGATCCACTATCTTAGTAGCAATAACTACTCTACTCTCCAAGTCTCTGATGATAACCGAATCAGGTGTGAACTCCACAAATCTCCCAGTGCATCCATGTGTGATCTGATAAATGGAAAGAAGGTTTTTTGTCAAGTGAGGGACACACAAGACATCCTGAAAGGAGTGGTCCCGAAATCTAATAGACCCCTTCCCTATAGCACTCATGTAATTGTTGTTTCCCATCAAAATGGGAGACATAGTTTAAGGCTCAAAGGAAGTGAACATAGATTGTAAAGAAGCCATATGATGAGATGCTCTTGAATCTAGAAGCCATCTCCCTAATCCAATACCTGAAGAAGCACAAAGATCATGTCCCTTCATATCTAATGAATTATTTAAACCAGTTGTTCTTGTGTTATGTTGTTTTGAAGAAGACGAATGAGGAGAAGAGGATGATGTAGATATCTTAGAAGGAAAATCAATCTGATGTTTCTAAAGAATATGTTTGAGCTCATCAATGTCCTTGTAACAATTATGTTTTGCATGTCCTTCCCTCTTACAATATGCACATGTGTAGTCTTCTCCTTCCTATATGATTTCCCCTTAGAAGAGGAGGATGAATTTGAGGACTCCTTTTGCTGCTCATGAGGTTTGGAATCCTTTTTCTCCTTTTTCTTGCCTTTTCTTGTAGAAGCCTTTTGATCTCTAGGCTCCTATGATGCAATAAGTGCATGTGAAGAGGAAGAAGGTTTCACCTCGCCCATGCTAGCTAACTTAGCTTGCTCTCGAGTGAGAGATGAAGAAAATTCATCAAGAGATGGCATAGTGAATCTCATACCAAGTGAATCCATAGTGGCATAAAAGGTAGATACAAAAATTGAATAATCTGGTCCAAGCTTAGAAAGAATGGACAATATCAACTAAGAGTTTCTTTCTGAACACCACACTATGACAACTGTAATCTAAGAGACTTGAGTTTGGTGAAAAACTCCTGGATGCTATCAAAATCCCTAGGATTTAAGCCAATAAGCTCATGCTCTAACTAAAACCCTCTCATATAGTACCCTGCTTCCCAAACAAAGACTCCAAAGTAGTCCATATCTCATTTGGTGTAGTGCAAGACTCAATGTGAAAAAGAAGGTCAGATGAAAGAGACAGACATAATGTACCATAAGCTTCACCACACCTATTAAACCATTTTCTCTTTTAAGTAGCACCTGTAGGTTCAATTTCTATACCCATGGTTACCCTATACAACCCTTTATGTTTCAAGTGAATCTCCATTTTATTTTTCCAACCAAAATAGTTGAATGGAGTAAGAGGTGCAATATTATGTAAATCCATGATTGAAAACAACAATATATACTCTCAAATAAAAAAATATTCCTCTTTGATCTAAAAAAAAACCCCTAATTTGCACACTTCTCAAGAAATAACCCCAAAAAAAAGGCTGAGTTTTGATAAAAAAATTAGATACCTAGAGAAAATTCTACAAAGATCAGGCCTAAGATCTGAGAAGAGGTTGGAAGTAGCTTTCTGGCGCCTATTTTTTTTCAAAAAACTGATAAACGAGGCAAAAGATATGCCCTCCAGAGTGAAAACAATAATTTTGACTTTAGAGGTAGAAAAAGGCACTAAAATGAAAAAATTAGGAAATCAAACCACCACCATCAGATCCATCATCGAATCAGCTTTCCAGTGACTATTCATTTTCGAAAATACACCTCCGTTTGCAAAAGTAATGAGCAAATGAAAAAAAAGGCTTGTTTTAGGAACTAGGCAGACTAAACAATGTCAAAAGTTCAACTCCTGGGGGCTGGCCCTCGGTCCTGCATATGACTGCCGGTTCTGGAAAAGGGCTAAATCGTAGCCCCTGGACTCCCAAATGACCACGGCTTAGTAAAAAGAGCCCATGAGGGCTGGTCGCGGGGGCCTAGTCGGCAATATAATCACCGGTGGGAGCTTTAAAGCCCGCGGGGGCTACTTAGGCAGACCGACGGTGGTTGTATGGGTTGGTACCGCTAGTTGGGTGGTCCTCCAATGGCTACTTGGCCAGGTAGTGGTGGCGCTGCCCTTTTAAGTGGCTACAGAGTTTTTTAATAAAAAAAACTTTGATTTTTGATTTTCTTTTTTTTAGCCTCAAAAATTGTGCCTTGGGGCCATAGGAGCTTGGGGCTAATTTTTTTTTTGCCTTTTTTTCAACTTTCACCAAAATCAACAAAACAAAAGGCATTTATGGAGGTTTTGGATGCTCTAATCGCAATGGCGATGTCTGTTTGGCCCAAAAATCCACAGAAAATTAGGCTACCCCCAAATTTACCAAAAATCAACCTGACTTAAAACCCTTACACAAAAAAAGATGTTGTGAGAGAATATCTTCAGATCATGAACATGCAGCAATAGGTCTGGAGCTCTGATACCATGTAGAAGTTCAAAAACCAACTTCACAGTCCCCAAGAATCACTTGCAAGCAATCACCTATCACATGCAACAGATATTTAGAACAAAAATGAAAGATGTTTTGTAAACCTTTGAAGAACCAATCCACAGTCCCCAAGAATCACCTGGAAGCAATCATCTATCACATGTGATAGATATTCAGAACAAAAATGAAAGATGTTATCTAAACCCTCAAAGGAAACTTGTGCAAGCAAAAATCAGCTGTTTTGATTATTGAAAGTAATTGTTTTTAAAATAATACAAAACCTTCAAAAAGGAAATGATGCAATAAAGCAAGAAAAAACAACCCTAATCTTATCTTGAGCAAAAAGACAACTCAATAAGATAAGGATAATAATTAACCTAGGAAATAAAATATGCCTAAGTAAACTTATGCTAAAGTGTAATTAAATAATTAATTACACCAATAAATCTTTCTCTTATATCTTCATGACAGGTTAACGGCTAGGTAAAAGAGGCAACGAAAAGTGGCATACAAGGACAAGGCTACATAACCCCTTTCCCCCACTAAGTGCAGAATAAGGGTGAGCTGAAATGATGCTAGAGTGAAAATCGGTATCAAGTAGAGGAAGTAGGTGCCCCCATAGAAGGAAGAATACCAAACTCCCAAAAATATTGTATTTTACTACTCAAAGCCTTACATTCATTAGTGGAGTGACCATGAACTCTATGATAGGTGCAAAATGAAGTCTTATAATAGAATTTCTTTCAAGTTCTTGGAGGAAGGGTGATCAAGTGATCTTGGAGAAGTCTTGACAAGACACCCTCTTGATTAATGCTAGATGTTCTTGTATTATGTGACAAAGATATCTCCTGCTTAGATGTACAAGATGTAATACCTACACAAGACTGTTTAGAGTGCAACATTTTGGGATCTCCTTTATAGGAGTGTGTAAAATCTAATGAATTCAATTTATTAGTGTTTTGTGAGATGAAAATGATATTAAATAAAGGTGTATTTTTTTGTTTGATGTTTTGTAAAGGATGACTTTCAAGACTACTATTGTCTATTGTCGTAGAAGGATGTTTTGTAATAGTGTTGATGTTGAGTGAAGGCTTGGTGAATTCTATCAAAGGACAATAACCAAGACCATGAGTTGTTTGTTGTGCAATAGGATTGATAGGGTTGCAGATACCTTATTCATTAGCACCACATCCTTTTCCATTGTATCCAAGTTGTTTCATAAGCTCATAACCTTTTCCATAAAGCTTTTTCATTTCTTTTGAATTAGGTGGTTGTTTGGTGTTTTGTTTGTCAAAGGGTGTTGTGTAATTTGTTACATTTTGGTCTAAAGTGGTTGAGGCGGATGCTTTTGAAGGGTCTTCTAAGTTTTTCATTGTCATGACTATGTTTTCATTTCCCTCAGTTGAATTTGTGTACTTGTCCATGAGTGTTTGTGTGAAGTTTAAGGAACCCCAATCATTGTCTAGTTGTTTTGTTGTGCAGGTTCCACTTATGTAGTTGATGTGGATGTGTTCAAGGGGTTTTCTTTGTTTTTCTCAAGTTGTAGGACACTATAAGGCTTGGAATCAATGTCAAGTTTGTATACTTTGTTGTTGTAGATGTATTTCATTTTACAATGAAGAGTGGAAGGCACACCATTCATTGCATATGGTTTGCCTAAAATGAGATTATAGGAAAGATTGTTAGGCATAACATGAATTGGTGTATCCAATGTAACCTCCCCAACTTTAAGAGGTGAAGTGATCACACCAAGCGGTTGTTTTCCTACATTGTCAAATCCCTAGATAGACAAGGAATCGGGTTGAATTTCTAATTTGTCCACATGCAACCTATCCAAAAGATTTACACTACACACATTAAGGGATGAGCCATTCTCAACAAGGGTTCACTTTATCCCTATTCTTTTGTAGTGAGATAGGATTATGAAAAAATCATTTTATTTTTGCACTTCCAAAGGGGGGAGTTCACTTTGGTGGAAAACAATGTCAGCATTCAATCCTTGAATTATAGAGGTCATTTCATTTGGTTGCACATTAGAAGGGATAGGAATTTTTTGTAAGGCTGTTTGAAGCATAGTGTGATAGGTAAGTGAATTTTGAAGAAGATCCAAAAGGGATATCTTTACGAGAGTGCTCTTAAGTTGTTCAACGAGATCATATTCCCTTAATCGAGGAGTAGGAGGCAAATTAGGCAAAGGTAGGGAAGTCAGGGTTGGTTGTTGTGGGGACGGATTATTTCTAGTGTGATATGTATGAGCAACACCAGTATGACTCGGTTGTTGTGACACATTATTCTGAGGTGGGTAGAGGGTGAATTTTGGTTTGTGTTGAGTTGAAGGTTGGTGTGATGGTGGATAAAGGTTGAGTTCAGGTTTTTTTTGAGTTTGTTGTTTGTGTGAAGGTGGGTAGAGAATGAGGGGATTCTTAGGATGTCCCACAGGGTATGTATGAGGTCCATTGATTGAGGGGGATCAAATGGACACTTGTGCATTCATAACCACAATGGTGTTGATTTGATGTATCTCTAATAAAGGGAAATCTAGAATCACATGTTTATCTAAGGAAGACACCTTACTATATTTACCATTTGCTAGAACCATGATATTCTCCCTAGGAGAAGAGTTTTTAGTAGAACTACTAATCAAATGTTCTTGACAAGTAAGGCTTGGTTCTTCCAAAATAGCTTCATCGCAAATAACTTGGGAGTTAGTAATGGTTCAATATGTTTTATTATTGATAGTGGGGAGGATAGGGGAAGCCTCTCTTTGATTGTCCATTGTCTCAAAGGTATCATACTTTTGTTCCATATTATCTACCCTAATAGGAGAGCTTGCAATATGGTCACCCAATTTTGAAGGATGTAAAGTAGCTTCATCACAAGTGGGGTAGGCATCAAGAGAAGAACCACTATGATTTTCAAATAGATTGTCCCAAATGGTAGGATCATTAGGGAGGGGAGGGTCAAGGGTCTCATGCAAGACTCTTAATAGGGATATCTTCTAACACTAACCTATCCTCTTTGCATCAAGGAGGGATATTAGGAGAAGGAAAATGTTGATGGTCATGGTTATTAAGACTAGGTAAGCTGATGTTTAGAAATGTTTCTATGATTTCAACCTCTTGTTTTCTAATATCTTCCAAAGGGGAATGAGGAGATGGACA
Source organism: Sequoia sempervirens (assembly GCA_007258455.2). NCBI lineage: Eukaryota > Viridiplantae > Streptophyta > Pinopsida > Cupressales > Cupressaceae > Sequoia > Sequoia sempervirens. Next base: position 145,339 of record VDFB02113962.1, read on the forward strand.
ATCAAGACCCACAATGCTTATATTTTTCTTAACCAAGATACCGTCGTCACGAATAGGATAGGTATCAGGAGAAGAACAAGTATTATTGTTATGATTATCTACACTACCATTCTCACTAATGGGAAATGTAATAGTAATGATTGTGTCAATGGTTTGAACATGTTTCTTAATGACCACATCATTGTAATCAAAATTGAACTCATAAGAGGGTATGTTGTATCTATGTGATCCATTTTTAACAAAATAAAAAAACACATCTCTTGAAAGAAAACATGCTATCATGGAAAAGTGAAATGCAATGACTTAAAATGAAATGTTTAAATACAATTTTCAGATGTAAATAAGGCAATTTTCTGATTACATTGTGCATCAACCTAGAAGATGAAATGTTGGAGATGCAAATTTGAAATTAAACAATGCATGAAATGAGCTAATTTAGACTAGATCTAATGAAATGCATGTTACAGAAACTTAGCCAACTGATATAGGTAGTTGATGGCAGAAAATGTAAGCTTAAAAATAGGGTTTTCAACTCCGTAAAAGGCAATTTCAGGGCTAAATAGGGACTAAGTCGCCCAAGGTGGCGAATTAGACCTAGTATGGATTTTTTTGAGAATTTCCACATTTTTTGGATGGATTTTGATATTTTTTGTGTTGTATGATGCAGACCTAAGATGCTAATGCAAAATATCATAAATGTGTAATGATTTAAGATGCAAAAATGCTCATAATTGAAATGATTTTAAAAATGACTACCCTAAAATGATGTTTTTCACCTAGATGCATAAAAAAAATTCCTAAAACTTTCCAGACTTATAGTATATAATACTTGGAGGCTTAGGAAGCACAAAAATGAGGTTTCTAACGTTGTAACAAACAATGAAAAATTTGGGCAAGGACTAGGTGGCCTAAAATGGTGAATTAGTCCTAGTTAGGGGTTTTTCAAACAAATTAGAAAATTTTAATGAGTTTTGATGTTGTTTAGTATGTATGAACTGAATACTAAAAAAATGTAATTTTCAGAAGTTTTGCAATGATTTAAAATGCAAAAATGCAAACTATATGCACTTTCACTAATGCAAAATTTTAAAACCCTAGAATGCAAAACCTAATGCAATGTTGATGCAAGCTATATCTAGGATAATGAAGGAGTCCAAATAAAAAGAGAAAAGTATTCTAAAGTCAAGCTCACTAAAATGTAAACAATGATTTTGGATTTCCCAACTACCTTAGCTCCTTCTAGGATTTTTCACCTAAAAGGAGAAAGGAATGGATGGGGTCCAAAATGCACATTTCTACACTCAAAGTTAATGTAAATGAGATGTATTATGTCTAATTATGATGTAGTAATGCACTGATATGAAAATAAAATGATTTAATGATGCTAAACCTAAGAAATGCAAAGTGTTGGAAAACACATTGTGATATGCAAAAACACCTAAAAATGCAAGTAAATGATGAAATAAGGGTATGTGCAGGATCATCGTGGAAAAAATGGGCCCTTAAGTGGTGATAAAATTTAAAAAAAATAGAGTTAGGAAACTTGACGTATAAATTTGAATAAGTTATCTATATTATTTCAAAAATATGTAAGAATAAAATGTGTAGCAAATTGAATGTAATTTCTAAACTACTAGGTTTTTTTTTTTTTAAATCTATTTGGTGAAATTTTGAAATTTAAATGCAATAGCACTTAAATTTTAGGCAGAAAATAAGAAGTAGGTGTCTTGCTCAAAAATTATAATTAGACCTTTACAAGCTCAGAATGATCAATTGAAGACATTATTATGCATTCCTAAGACTATATCAGACCTCCCAGGTATTATTGGCAGTGCATTACATGATATGTTTATAATAGTGAATACTATGACAACAGTTTTAAATAATTTTCTAAGTAAAATAAATTTTGTCATACATTGTTCGTTTGACTTAGTTTCACTACAACAAAATATACTTAAGGAAAACAACAACTTTTACAATCACATACCTATACCAAACAAGTATAAATGAAATTAGAACTTGCCCAAACCTTAAAAGATGCTTGCCTAGGTTTGATGTAGGCTCAAAATGGCTTGTAGACTGCCTAGAAAGTCAAGGCAATGGTCACATCCCAGACTTTTCAAAACCCAGTGCTCCTGTTACCAACAATACAAACCACCAAACTCACATGCAACAACTGATAAGAAGTATCACGGTAGATATTTGATTGTTGGTGTCCCTGAGAGTTCACATCTAGCCCCCAAAGACTCACACACCCTTTCACAAGCCTCACGCCATCACAAGTGCAAACATTATGCTCCAAATAGATGCCTTTCAGCCCAAACACAAGCCAAAAATAGAAGCCCTAACATTGTAGCAGCGTATGGTAGCATGTCACTGTAGCAACGTACTATAGCAGTGGTACTATAGCATACCTAAAGAAATCATAAAATCAACAAATCTTCATATTAGAACCCTAGAACAATCAAATTCTTGAGAGAAATGGTGATTCCTGATGTAGAATCACTCCCTCCAGCTAGGGCGGATCTCTCACCACCGAAACTTGTGCCAAAGCTGAGGGGTTTTGTCCTCAACTAGCTACAAACAATAAACTGGAAACAATTCAATAGTCTCCTTAAGTTGTCAAATCCATCATAACCAAATGAGAGCCAAAAAGTAGATTAAATAGAAGTGGAGGGAGAAATTAGGACAACCTCCCATTTAAATCATTTTCCCTCCAAAGCACTTTTAATATATTTACTTTATACTTTAGAACATAATCAAATATTCCTCAAAGGGGTGTCTTGCTCAAAAGGAAACTATTTTACCTTATTCAGCCTTCTAAAACAACGTTAAGTTATCTCATTAGGCACCAAGGTACTTTTCGATGACCACCTACCCCCTCATTTAAGTTATAAAGTTATTTTATTAAAATAACTTAAATGACTTATAAAAAATGAATATTAAATAATTCAACCTTAGGCTCTCCAACACCACTATAGAAATAACACTACCGAGGACACTAAGAGTTTGAGACCAATTTCCTGAAATAGACTTACTATAAATAGAAATTGCTAAAAATAGTAAGTGCTCACCAAATAACAAATTGGCCAAAACTTTAAAGCTCGTCGGACAAGTCCAACATACTGCCCAAACAAAAAACCCTACACTGCATTGCCACCCAGACTAATTACTAAATATAGTAATTACTAAAAATAGCGAGTTAGAACCACACTAGCCCAAAGGAGGATATCGAAACAGGAACATTGCAAACCCCTCATTCCAGTTCCCAATTATGATCCATCGATTACTTGATGCCCATCTTAGCAAGAGCTCCCATTCTAGTTCGTGTTTCAGCTTCCTAGCCCACTTTCCTTTGTCAGTCTGGTACCACCTTTTCTGAGATTGTCGTCTTTCATTGATTTTCCTAACCCATGGTAGTTTGGCCTCCTCCCTGCCATCCTTCTGATTATTTATGTAGCCTACTCCATGCTTGGATCCATTCCATGTATTTCAATCTCCACTCGCACCATTGTAGTTTCCGAATTGGAATCTTCACCCCCTATGGAATCAATGTTCTGCTTCTTGTCGTGCCTTATGCCACCATTCTTCCTTCTCTACATTTCACTCTTGGATTTGCCTTCCACTCTGAGTATGGTTTACTCCCTTCCTCTACTCCTCGATCAACCATTCTAGATCAGCCTAGTTTGTCCATGCGCGAACTCTCCACGCCATTTTCCATATTATTCCACTAATTTTTATTTTATAAATAATATATTTAATAGATTACACATATTTTATATTACTTTTCATATAATAAAAAACTTCATTAAAAAAAATTCCCCTTATAACAAATTTTTATTCTTATAAAAAATCTTTTATTATCTACATATCTATTGAATCTAGGCTTTAGACAAATTCATCCTATTAATCCCCAATAAATTCATTGTCAACAATTCATCACCATAACAAATTCATCTTGTGAAAAACTCATCGCAACAATAGTAAATTTTTCACAAGATCAATTTGTCATAACGATGAATTGTTAGAAGTGAATTTGTTGACACTGAATTTTCTTAAAGCAGAACCAACATATCCAATTGTATTAACATTCACACATTCTAGGCAGAGGTAGAAATTGTGCTACCCAAGGAACACTCGCTCGCTTCCCCTAAAGAGTAGATACCTTTTGTAATGTGGACTGCTACATATTTCACCAACTCCTCTCTTACGCGTAATATTTTTAACGCGGGAGACTCGAACCTTAGACTAGTGTTGACGCAATTATCTTGTTAATGATTAATTAGTTGGCAATTATTTTGTGAATTGCCTAACAGTGTATAAATGGTGTCGATCTATATCAAACTGTTTGGAATAAATCTATTCCGTTCCATACTTCAGATTTTTCTGTTTTAGTACCGGCTATTATTTTTCTCCACTAGAACGGTGCCAATTTTCCTCATACACGCAACAGTCCACGTCTGCTGTGCTTTATCCACGTGGAAGCACGAGCTTGCCGACGTGGCATTGTCTGTGTGAAATTTGTGGCTGGAATTGCGCGAAGAGGTAAGCGAGAATGGCATCATATAATTAGGTGTTTTGTGTGCTGGTATTTTCGGGTCATGTATGTTAGAATGGATCTACTTCAGTCCTTACCGGTAATCAGGCGGTACTCCATATGCCCTTTGTTCTCCATTGATTTCGCCGCCAAGCCTCGCAGACACAATTTCATAGTTCGCTCTGCTAACAGAAAGGACTCTGCTTCCAACAGTGATGAGAGCAACGCAAGCAAAGGTATAATTCGAATTTTAGCTGAACTCTATTAGTCAATAGATTTTCTAATTTGACAGAGTGAGTTCAGTGCACCTTTGTTGATTTTTATGAACATGTTTCTTTTCCTCCTTGTTAAACCCAAATTAGGATTTGTGTCACATAGGATTGGTGCAGCTATGGATGTGGTTTGTAAAGGACACATCATATGGGCGTCTGTAAAATTTGTAAAGGAATTTGAATATCACAGTCCCAGCCGGATAGAAATATTCAGTCATTTAGGATTTTTTAATGAGATAAAAAAATTCACAGAGAAGGAGTATGCTAAGGGTATGGGAGCTTCCAGATCTATTTTGAAGGAGCATGGGTTTTATGAAGAAAAAAAAAATGCTACAGGATTAATTAGAATCATTTCTTCAACAATAGTAGCCTCTATTTTTTAGTTTAAAATTTTAAGCAGGGTGGGGCTAGAAATTGCCACATCAACTAAGGCTTTTTTCTACCACTTGTCAAAAGTTTTTAAATTTCCACCAATTAATTTTCATTTTATTTTATATTTATTTATTTTGTGGATTTGAGACCACCAGCTTCCATATATTTAGGAGCTTAAACTTTTATGTTTAAACTACACTACAAAATTCATGAGATCACCCACTTTAAAATAATCCTAAAACATCTCAGCAGCACCCACTGAGTTTTTTTAGAAAGCCCTCTCCATGGGACCCCACCCTAACACATCATCAATTCACAAGTGCTTTTGTTGCTGATAACAACTCAGATTACCACTTTCTTGCAATTGTTATCTGTATAAAATTACATAGAGATGCTTTGAAGAAGAGTATTTATGCAGTAATATGCCTATATAAATAAATAGCTTTAAAATCTATGGTAAATAACTTTTACTTTACAAATAGTTAGAAAGGGCCTACAAGGTATCAGAGAGAAACTGCTAGAATTGTTGACATATAAGCATTAACTCCAAAGCCAACTTCTGACTTGTGGAGAGGATTTCTTTTAACAAAAAGTATTGAAGCCCTAATTTTCTTTTTTAAATTCTGCATTTGTTGTCAAACTGTACAATTTGTTGATCAACCTGTACAGCTAGCTAGCTTGTAGCCTATGTGGTACAGCTCAAAACCCAAGAAATTACATGACAAAAACTATGTTTAGGTGAAGGTAAAGAGTGTTATGTTCACCTTTTTGGATACTAAAGAGTTTCCTTGACTTTACCTTCTGTACCCAAATTTTTAGTAGTTTATTCAGGATCATACACCATAATTTGTGTCCCTTTTGAATCCCATTAGAAATTTCAACTGTATCTGTCCTCCTCAGGTCAACCTTCATCAATGCAACAAGTTTCTTGCCCCTGCAAATCAAAAGTGAGCAATAGCAGTTTGTTGTGGCATCTCCAAAGTCGAAAAGATTGGGAAGAGTTTATGCAAAGTCAGAAACTGGTGTCAGCAGCCTAATGAAGTCTTAAGTTGAAAAATACCTTTGAGGCAGCTTCACAGGGACATCTTGGTATCTCCATCCGCATCAAATCTATACTGGTTTACTTCAACAGCTGTTCATCTTATGAAGAAGGTGATGAATATTGTGTTGTAAACAAAGCAAAGATTAGTAGTCAGTTTGGAACTTACTTTGGAAAACATAATGCATATAGAAGAGTTCACAGGCAGACATCATTTTATCTTTGAGAAAAAAATGAAATTGAGCCTGTCCAAAGCCCTATAAATATATTCAGCCACATCAAGTTCATTACCACTGAGAGAAAAGATTATTTTTCAGATATATTTTTGTGGAGAAAAAGCTATTGTGAAGAGGAAGAATTCCATGAGAAGACCCATGTAAAGCTTGTTAAAATTTGAGGGTTCAAAGCATGCCTCTTCTGACTATGCAATTGATGAGCGTAGCCAGACTGGAGAAGTTATTGGTGCTAAAGCAGGAAGCAATAAAGGGTTACACAAATAAATGCTCTGTACAAGTGACGAAAAATAATCCCTGCTTATCATGCAGGATCCTGAAAAGTTTCCTTTACTTTTACTTTTTATATCCTAGTATGCAATGTGAACCCATTCCATCTTTAGCAGAAACCTCTCTTATAGTCACACGATTGCCCAAAGAAAGATGAAAAGTAAAATTTTAGTTCCTTGCTACCATGCCTCTAATTCTTTCTGAGCTTTCTTCTCTTTTCAATGAACCAATCTAAGGTACAGACCTTCATCCTACTTGGAATTGGCGACACGTGGTAGCTAAATGTGAAATGAGCATGTAATGAACGGGAAATGGTCCATGCAGCAAGGTAGGAACATGTGGGTATCTGAGCTCATAAGTCAATATTACAGTTTCAAAAGTTAATATTTTCATATACCAATAGAAATAGCTTGGGAATGGCTTCAGATTATTTGAAACTGTCATTGTTCTTCATCCTAAGCAGTTTACAATATGCTAGGTCTCTAAATACTTGAAAGTAGGTATCTATACAACTATACGTCAGTCCTTTTCCATGTTTCTGTCTTCACATTTTTAGACTCTTAATGAACATATATGGGATTAACTGCACTATTCTCTATTTGAGTGAAATTGTGTTACTTAATCTAAATTTAGAAGAAAAACTTTGAAAGCTGTCCAAATTGTAATTGAAAAGCAGTTTGATTTTTAACTTTTTTGATGAAATACTTTGGTAGGGCACCCCAAAATATCTGTAGTAAAACAATTTAGTGCATGGTACCCTTATTGTTACAGGTTAACAAATCTGATCAGGGTACAAACGCAGATAAGAATAAGCAAATCCCAAGGCAGTTACTATGAAAGAACACTCAGAATTCTCGGACGATGTTATTCAGATCTTCTTAATACGGACTATTTATCTATTTCTATATCCGTAAAAGGAGATTGAATCAATATTTGTATATGGTAGAGAGGACGTATCTCAAAGAGAGACATGTCTCATAAGAGGACGTGAATCCTCACTCAAGAGAAATTGAAGATTACTACTCGCATAACTAAACAAATAATAAGAGAAAGAATATTCAATCAGAATTACGAATCTTCTACTTGTGTATTGAATCCAATTGAAGCTACCAGAATCAACACTCCCTCTTAGCTAGGGAAGATAACTCAAAACAAGTAAGAAGGGATATCACCTCACACGTGATATTGAAGATATGATATGTTTTCTCAAGATTGTCAAGTCACATGGCATTCTTCATAATCATATCTTCATTATGGTATGTGCACTGACATCGAGTCACATGATGTCTACCATAATAATTCATGGCATATCCACAGATATATATAATTATCCACCATGATTATCTCATAGAAATCACAATGATCTTAAAAAGACATCAAGTCCCATGATATCCATCAAGGTCACCAAGAGATACTATCATGACATGTCCACAGATATCAAGTCACATGATATCTATCATGATAGTTCAACTCATCATTGTAGAGTCGTCACTTTACAATGTCGCATACAAGTGTTCATTATTAGAAAGATCGTCACCTTTCAATAATGTACACAGGGGGAGCGGGCCCATAAGGTCATGGAGTCACACACATGACAAAAGAGTTTACACATTAAACATCTTTAAATATATTAGTACAACTTCTAAACAATTTTGAATTTTAAACATAATATCAAATTACATTTCAATCATACCAAGCTTCTTCCTGAAGTGTTCAACCTTGATTCGGGAGAGAGGTTTGGTGAGAATGTCTGCTGTTTGATCATTTGTACTAATATACTCCAACTGGATCACATTCCTTTCATAGTCGATTACTCTATTTTGAATAGGTTTGTGGAGCTACCAACATCAAATCCAGATGAAGAGGTCTTTCAAGGATTTAACACTTGGCCTTGCAACACTGCAACCTTCACTTCTTCTCAGTGAGTCACAAAACTCCCTCTTGATCCTTGCTTCAGAGATTGCAAAGAAGACTTCTGGAAGTGAACTCCCTCTAGCCACCAACTCAGTCTCATGGCCGCAAGTTGTGACTTGACACTTGATCATTTCTTTGGTTGGCATGACTTCCTCACAAGATGCCTCAAGCTTTTCATCACTAAGCAATCTCTCATCACCTTCTTGCTCCTAGAAATGTCATGAAAGCATTTTAGAGAGAGATTACTAACAGTTTATAATTATCCAAAGAAATATCAAGGCTAGAATCATACAAGGTTTACTATCTTAGGTTATAGCATAAATACATAATAATTTATGAGCAATATTAAAACATAAATGAATCAACCTATAAGAGAAATATATCAAAAGATCAGAATGAAGGGATATAGAAACTTATCTTTATTTAATTTTGATATAACTCTTTCTTCCATCTTTTACTCCTCTCGAGAGTGCCAAACTCAGCACAACAAAAACAATCTCACAACTACAAATTTCTTAATGCAATATGCAGTTAGCATGTAGAACCAACTCTCTCCAAGAGTTATGCAGTTAGCATGTAGAACCAACTCTCTCCAAGAGTTCAAGGCTTTATCATAGTTCATGCATTAGAGAATGATACCATTGAAATTACAATTCTCTTTTTATTTCAGAGTCACATTCAGAAATCTTCACAACCAGCATGCAATAAATGAAATTTTCAAAAATCTTATGCCAGTGAACACAATTCAAGAGAAACCACTATCTCTCTTTACTAATTACAAGATCCAACTAAATGATATAACTCAGCAAACAAAGAATACTTATCTCTTTAAATATTCTGATGGATGCAAATACTGGACGCAGTAAGATACGTTGCTCTTGCGCTTAGATTAGTCCACACCCTTTATGTCTGGAACATAGGCCCCTGGCAAGGTTAAATTTAAACATGGTCTTTGACCATTCAAATTTACGATGCACTTTATTTCCTACTACAACCCGTTAGAATAAGAAATAGATGCAACACATGATGAAGATGACACCAAATTATCTTATTCGTTATCTTGATAAAATCATTTAGTTGCAATTATTGAACTTAACATCGTTAGCAGCTCAATTTGACAGCAGATGAGCTCTTGACTGTAATGATGTAAAGGCAATTGGTATTCATCATGACTGCAAGGTCATACATAGATCTCCAGATTAAGTCAAACCTCCATATATATCGGCTTTTATCATTAATACCTCCATAACCTACCTTGACAGCAAATAGTCCATTTTGACTTCTGGGAGGTTGGCATAAACTATAGTTCACATTGTACCCCTTCCTTGAGGGGCAACCTTGAGATACATGTTGCATTTCAGTTCTCCTTGCAGTTCTCCAAGGTGGTTGAACTGTACTTTTCCCATTCCCCCATCACCATAGGTTAGAGAATCAACAATTGTCTCGTTGACAAGACTATCATGAGCAATATAATCATCACAGTAACCAAATTCCAAGCTCTCAACAGTGATAGGATGTCCCACAATTGCTTTCTCATTTAATCTGCTCATTAGAGAAACTAAAGGCACATGTTCCCTCTGGTAGGTTGCTTTTGCTTCCACAGGCACATCGAATAGCATAGTTCTACTTAATTCCAATGCACGTATTCCAAGCTTAGAAATTCTCACTGCATTAGCCACTTTGAATTGTGTTTCTCCAACAGACTGATGATTGAAAACAACTGAGATAACCCGATGCTATATGTACAAGGGATTTATAGTCTGGTGCAGAAGGCTCGTCACTCCTTTGGAGCAGCCACGAAATCTCTGTAGAAATTGAATGATTCCCCAAAACCATCGATGATAAAGATTTCTTTCCCTGGAATCAATATTGATAATCGACGGTGGTGGACAGCCATATTTACCGTCTCTACAAGTGACTTCTATAGTAGGGCCCGAGAATATCATATCTCTGGTTTGTAACAAATAATACACAAATGTTTTATCACCCTCAATTATTACTAAGGAGGTGGCTTCAAGCAATTCGAGATCTCCACTTCCGTTATAGAATCTCAACTTTGTGATTATAATACTCTCATCCCATTACCAATACACGTAAGCAATATTGCAATGAATATATATTTGTAACGGTCCTTGAACTCCAAACTCTCGTCTCATTTCTTGAGTCCTCCCGAGTACTTGCCCACGATCTTTCAATTTTTCCGCACTTCACAAACGTTGGCATGACTCTTCTATATATCCCGATTATTCCATTCTCTAGGAGCTATGTTGCCTACTTGTTTTGATGCATTGACACATATGTTTATTGCTTGCACATCTAGTCTGTATTGATACTCATAATATATTTGATCGGATCTCTGTTCGACGCACTGTACTAGCTTCTTATTCTTTGTAACTCGTTACATGTCTCCCGTCTTCCACGATGATGATATCAATTTCCATGCTAGCTGCTGAATGGTCTGCAGGTAATCCTCATTGTTTATATGTCATTCATCATATTCCTTCAATCTCTGATGCAGATCAATACAGTCTACAGATCCAACATTAGTTCGATACAAATTTAATTTACCAAATCAGATCAATTCCCCCAAGCCTGGCTCTGATACCATGTTACAGGTTAACAAATCTGATCAGGGTACAAACGCAGATAAGAATAAGCAAATCCCAAGGCAGTTACTATGAAAGAACACTCAGAATTCTCAGACGATGTTATTCAGATCTTCTTAATACGGACTATTTATCTATTTCTATATCCATAAAAGGAGATTGAATCAATATTTGTATATGGTAGAGAGGAAGTATCTCAAAGAGAGACATGTCTCATAAGAGGACGTGTCCTTTGAGGACGTGAATCCTCACTCAAGAGAAATTGAAGATTACTATTCGCATAACTAAACAAATAATAAGAGAAAGAATATTCAATCAGAATTACGAATCTTCTACTTGTGTATTGAATCCGACTGAAGCTACCAAAATCAACACTTATGAAAGATATACAGTAGACCTTATGGTAACAAACCAATTCTAAGACTCTTTCACAGATGTTATTGGATCATGAGCATTTTTTTTGATAAATTTAAAATATATATTATCAAATTCATGCACTAAAAACCGAAGTACAACATAACAATTGTTATTAGCATGATTATGGATTAAATGTGTTCTACAACTGATTAATATATTTACCATTAAGACTAATACAACTACTTGTTGTTGATAAACTAATCGCAGATAAAAGAAAAATAGATTGCAGAAAATTAAATTCAGAACAAAAAGAAGCAATAACACGAAGACACAAACTTATAGTGGTTCACCATAAAAATGGCTATGTCCACTTTTGAAGCAGGGGAATTTTATTATTCTCTGTTTTTGGATACACACATCATCATAGCTGATTACAGCAGCAAGATACAACAACAATAATAATGCCTTATCGTAATAAACAATTACAAGTAGCATAGAATGCCAAGAGACATCACTTGGAGGGAAAAATAGCCAACGGATAAGGTGACTGTTTGGCTTCAACACCCAACAATCTCCCACTAGAAGTCCAACGTCTGCTGCAAACTCAGAGATATTCCCCCACTTCACCCCTATTGTCACATCTTGACAATGCTGAGAGAAGTCCTACAAAACTTGAACTTCTCCCAAGGTGCTATCTTCGTCAAAGCATCTTCCGGATTGACCTTTGTGTCAATTTTCTCCACTTTTAGCTTACCTTCTTCAAGGACATTTCAAATTAAATGATAGCGCAACTCAATGTGTTTAGTCCGATTATGAAAGGCTGAGTTCTTGGCCAAGTGAATAGCATTGTTGCTATCACAAAAAAGAGTGAAAACATTCTGTTTGAAACCCAATTCTCCCAACAGTTGTTGCAACCAAATCATCTCCTTTGCACCTTCAATGAGTGCAATGTATTCAGCCTCAATAGTGGAGAGTGCAACCACTTGTTGCAACCGTGAAACCCAACTAATCGCTGCCCCGGAAAATATGAACACACATCCTGTTGTAGACCTCCATTTGTCCAAGTCTCCGGCCATATCAGAGTCAACAAAACCACACAGCTGTGCACTTGTACCTCCAAAACACAAAACATAGTTTGAAGTGCCTTTTAAATACCTTAGTATCCACTTCACTGCTTCCCAATGAGTCTTGCTTGGGTTGCTCATAAATCTACTCACTACTCCTTGCTTAAACCTGCATTAGAGAGCATGCTCCGAGCTCTCTCAAGAACTGTGCGATTCAACCTCTCTGCTACACCATTTTCTTGAAGCGTGAATGGTACAACTTTAATGCGATGAATACCATTATCTGCACAGAATCCATCAAACTCCGAAGAATAAAACTCGCCCCCATTATCCGTCTTTAAACATTTAATCTTGTTCCCCGTTTGATTTTCAACAATAGGTTTAAAAATCTTGAATTTGGTAAACACCTCTGATTTCCTATTGAGCATGTAAATCCATACTTTTCGTGTGCAATCATCAATAAATGTAACAAAATAATTAGCTCTTCCATATGAGGTTACCTCTGTGGGACTGAACACGTTGGAGTGCACAAGCTCTAAAGGCCTTATCTTTTTGTCATGCCCGGTCTTCGAGAAGCTGATCCACCTTTGTTTACCATATAGAAAATGCTCACATAAGTCCAAATCCACAGATTTTAAAGCCGGAAGATGATCCCTTTTGAGCAAGATTTCAAGCCCCTTCTTGCTCATGTGCCCGAGCCTTCTATGCCATAGTTTTGCTTCGCTGTCCGCAAGTGTCATCGCTGCTCCCACTTCAGCTGGACTATCTAGCACATATAATGTGCCCAATTTGCTGCCTCATGCAACCACCAACGCTCCTTTGGTCACCTTCCATTTGTTTGGCTCAAAGGTGACTCTACATCCTTGAGCATCTAGCTGTCCCGCCGAAATCAAATTTCCTTTTAGCTCCAGAACATGTCTTAAATTGTGTAACAGCCACTTGTTTCCATTTTTCAACTTTAACATTACATCACCTTTGCCAATAATTGTACATGCCTTATTATCACCAAGATACACCTTACCGAATTTACCTTCTTGATAGTTTTGGAAAGCATCTCGACATGAGGTTGCGTGAAAAGATGCACCAGAATCCAACACCCATGAATCCGTTGTAGTTTCACCCATTGTCAAAACTAGAACACCATCTTCTTTTTCATATGTGGTGTTCACTTTGCCGCCCTTTGCTTGATTTTGCACTTTTGTGTAAGACCAACAATTCTTCTTCATATGGCCTTCTTTTCCGCAAAACCAGCAACCTCCATTTCTGCCCCTTGACATTGATCTTTTCACTGATTTTGATCTTCTTCTATTATTATTTCTGCCCCTTTCTTGGTTTCTATCTCTATTGCCAAAAATTAAGGCATCATCAGATGTGGTTCCTTGATTTTTCCCTCGCATATCTTCGCTGAGTAGAGTTGCAGCAATGTCATCAAACTTTAATTTTGTTTTCCCGAGTACAGAGGTGCTGATTGCCATGACAACACCTTCCCAACTATTCGGAAGAGAACACAGCAATAAAATAGCTTTAATTTCATTATCTAAATTTATACCCACTGAAATCAATTGGGTGATCAGCGTGTTGAATTCGTTCAAGTGATTTGATACAATTCCACCTTCCTTCATTTTCAGATTAAATAATTTTTTCGTGAAATACACCTTGTTGGAAGCTGAAGCCATCTCGTACATGTCTGTCAATTTATCCCACAAATCTTTTGAAGTCTTCTCTGCTGTGACATTGAAAAGAGCATTGCTGGACAGCGATAAGATAATTGTCGCTCTTGCTTTCTTTTCTAACTTTTTCCCAATCTTCATCTGACATCGCAGTTGGCTTCTTCGCTTTTCCTTCCAACGTGAGTGAAAGATTGCCTCTAATCAGCAAAGAATCCATCTGCACTTTCCACAATTCGAAGTTCTGCCCCACGAACTTCTCTATCTTCCATTTATTTGCTTCCTCCATTCCCGAAAATTATCACAATTTCTGAACAGCAATTGTGCCCAACTCTGATACCAATTGTTGATAAACTAATCACAGATAAAAGAAAAATAGATTGCAGAAATTTAAATTCAGAACAAAAAGAAGCAATAACACAAAGACACAAATTTATAGTGGTTCACCATAAAAATGGCTACGTCCACTTTTGAAGCAGGGGAATTTTATTATTCTCTGTTTCTGGATACACACATCATCATAGCTGATTACAGCAGCTAGATACAACAACAATAATAATGCTTTACCTGTAATAAACAATTATAAGTAGCATAGAATGCCAAGAGACATCACTTGGAGGGAAAAATAGCCAACGGATAAGGTGACCGTTGGGCTTCAACACCCAACACTTGTTCATAACAAAAGAAGACGAGACACTACAAGCATCGCAATTTTCAGAAGCATTGATAGCCCTCTTGGAAGACTCCACAATAGCTTCTAGATGCCAATGTCTTGCGTGGAGTACCCATAAGGTACTTGGAATAAATTTCATTCCCGTTTGAAGAATTTCTTATGAGATTTACCTTGTTTGGTGTCCACGGTGATTTGATTTTTCAAAGAGTTTGTTGCAATTATCACCAGATATCATGAACATAATTTTCATTCACTTCTGATACCTACTCACATTAATTATGATTAATAAACTGCAGACAATTCTCCTCGACTCATATTTAGTTACTCAAACATAGTTACGTTGTGGGGAATTTATTGTAACAATTAAAAATGAGAAGTTCATAAGTTGGTTACTTTACTTCATGATTGAATAAAACTATAGCTGTGAACCGAAACTTGCATTGCAGGAAGCAACCTTCTGTTTTACATTTCCGTAGGTGATCTTAAGGTGGAATATCCTAACGAACTATCCATGATTGCAACATTGCAACAAATCATTGGATGTTCCTGTTCCAGATTGGTTTCTTGCTTGGGAGTGGTTGAACAACTGTCTGGTGTTCCTAAGGTCAATCTTGCTTTAGAAATTGTCTCTAACAACATTAAACTTTATCTGTTCAACAACATTCAAAAAAGGTATATTGTAGAACTCCTGTTTTTTTTGGCTTTATGAGCTCCTATCTTAGGCTTTAATTTTAAACCTAAGATTTGAATATTTATGGACATTGGACTATGAAACTCATGCTTCATGTGAACTTCTTTTCGACTGGAAACAATCGAATAATGCCTCTGCACATGGTTAAGTGTTAGTGAGTTCTCGAGTAAGACTGTTATCAGTTTAAAGCAGGAAGTCAAGCTTGTGGAGCATAAAAACTTGACTCTATACATGTAAATGGAAGAACAGAATTAGAGACCCACAAAATCCCACAATTTTTTTCCCCCTTTCTTAATTCATTAATCAACCAACTTTTAAGTTGGGTATTGAATGTGAATGCTTCTGGTAAAAACCTATGTGAGTTTTTCTATCAATGTTTTGGATCACAATCCATGATACATCATCAAGATGACGAAAAACTTGGCAATCCAATAAGGGGAGAACTCAACTTGGATGCTTTTCAACATGGAATTGAGATATTATGTCGTGAAAATTGTCCTTGCACAACCTAGTCAATGAGAACTGTGTTATAAAACTATGGATGCACTGTGCAAGGAGAAAATGGCAAATTTCCCTTTGACCAAGGCAAGTATGCACAATCATGATGATGGGTTGCTAACTTAAAACAACCTATCATTTCATTTGTTAGGAATTAACCAAGTGATGAAGAGCTATGTTCTGCTTTGGAGAGCTACTTTGTACCATATACAGTTAGAATGTTAAGTGTCTCTTTGAGTTCAAAGAGATGAAGATGAAAATGCAGTAATGTCAAGTATCTTTTTGAGTTCAAAGAGATGAATATGAAAATGCAGGAGTCAAAATTGTCCTTATGTTAGTCTCAACCAGGATATCTAGTGCTTTCTTGAGAATAGATTGACATGTGCCTGAAAAATAATTTCTGGTTTATGATGGACAAACTGTCTAGCATGTGAAAATCGAAATACAAGAGTATTTTGAGCTTCTATAATGATGAGTTCATTTATACAGAAGTGAATTGATCACACAAGTACCTAGCTTGTTAGAGGCGTGTGGTAGTTATTTTATTTCCATACTTTCTCATTGTGATGTTTAGTATCTTACACTTCTACATTACTCTTACAGGTGAGAATTTATCTACTGACTGGGATAAGGCTTGGTCTAACTTCAGGAAGCAAAAGAAGAAGAAATTATTTTCCAATTTTGATATGCAAAAGTATGTAACCCGTGACCCAAGGCCTTCAGATTATCCACTTTCAGAGGAGATAGATCCTTTCCGAAAAACTGAAAGATCGGTATTGGATGTTTGGACAAATCCAAAGTTCACTGTAGTAGGATTTAGCATTGTAGTTGGCCTACTTATTTTTTACACTGTTGTTAAGTAAGTATACATCAAAATAGTTTGATGCTGTGGAATAATTATGGTTGTAAAGGAGTATCAAAATTTGCTACAATTTTATGCAAGAACAGTGAATTTTCTGAGAATGCAAATGTCAATGTCATACTATCTCTCTTTCTCACTACATTGTTGTGCTTAAAATGTATTCATTATTTAGAGGACATTGTTAGGATTTGAAAATTTTATGATAATTGGTTTGATGATTCAATTTCCCCAACTCAGTTACAGTTGCCAACCTAAATCACGACCAAAATATAACAGAGGCATTCAGAAGTCATCTCTAACACATGACCAAATTTAAGAGTATAACATTATCCGGAAGAGTCATCTCATACTAGCACACAATAGAAAGTCACTCATAATTTGAAATTTGATATGATTAGCCTGGCACCAAACATATAGTGCCTGTCACAAGTGCAGCTTGGCTTTGGAGGAATGCCCTCGATTTGGTGCCATAATGTCATTTACAATCATCTCAATCATGACTGGGCCTTACCTTTAGGGTTCTGGAAAGCTAATCCCTGCATTGTTAGGGTGTTGCTCCTAAATCTAAAGGGAAAGTCTTCAGAGGTATTGCTAATGCTCCTTTTGTTATTAGAATAGCAGATCCGGTGAGGTTGATTCAGAGAGGAATATTTGAGGGATGTTTAAGATGAACTGCAGACATCTTTAGTGGTTCCAGAGTAAGTTGAAGTTCTGAATTCTGCATTCCTGTTTGTGATAAGTATTTTTATTAGTAAAACTCTGCTGAAGTGTTTCACAAAATATTTTCCATTCTTTAAAGTGGATCATATAAACATGCTCCATTAGCAGTCTTTATGATATATTGGAAATTGCAACATAGGAGAGCAAAGGCATATTTTGAATGCAGCTAATGGCCCACTTCATGAATCTATTCACCGTTTTTTGTATTTTGGGAAAAACTTGTATTTATAAATAATTTTTTTACAAGCCTTTTACATACCCCAAAACAGTAGTAGATCTACTATCACATCTCTACCAGGCAGACGAAAATTTAACAAAAATTCATGAAGCTTCTAGGTCAGATGTTTGTCAACACGACAGACAACTGTAAACAACTTAGGCACTCATTTCAGAAACTAGAATCATAGAGAGTTCTAAACTGATATTAAAACAGAACCGGGCCAAAAAGATAAAAACCTTCTTATCATGCAGAGCACTGGGGGTTATCCCAAATCTCCCAGCCTCTGGTAGGTTCTGGGTGTGGAGTAAGGTTCTAACCTAAAGCAGCAGTAGAATTTTCAGGCTCCTGAGACGTTATGCTTACAAGAGATGGCAAGAACAAGGTAAAGGAACAGTTTATCATTCCATGGCCTAGAATGCTGAGACCGAGAGTGCCAAAGGAGAGGTTGGGTGCCACTGTCAAGGCAAATCCAAGCAGATCTGCCAAGGTCTTGAATCTGTTCCAGAGTGGGATTGGGATCTCCTGGGGGAATATAGAACACCCAGGAGGATTGTCCGGTGGCACTAGACTGACAACATAAGGTATATATAACTAATTAATCCTGCAAGAGTTGTAGATCCATAACCACCCTATTGGTTGGGTCTTAAATCTGGAAAAGCAAACTGGAAAGAACAACTAGTTTGTTATTGATTGAAAGGTCACATGTTTTTGCAATTGAAGTGAAAACAATTGCAGCATTTATTTCTTTCCATAAATGAAATAAAATGTTAGTTTTATAATATTCCAGGCTTTTGCTATATTAGTAAGCTACTATGCCAAATCCTAACAAAATGCGAAGGAAAACAAACTTTCCTTGGGCTTAATCTAGGCTAATCCAATAGAATGCATACACATAAGAATATTAACTTAGATTAGTTAATATATTAACCTAGAGTAATTAATGATGATATGTGGCTGTATGTAATTTTGAATTAAATTCTATGCTAGGAAATTAAATGTGAAGTGGATAGGGGTACTTTAAATGATGACTGAAGAATGAATGACCTTCTAGAATCTGAATTGATTCTTTCTGGTGAAGGGTATTGCTCTGTCTAAGTAATGCCCCAAATTCTGCATGAGGCATGTGCTCTGACTGGGATTGAATCCACAAGTTCATGTCTTTTCTACGTCTGGATCTGTCTTTCTACCACATGGATTTGATCTCTGTAAATTTGTACTCTTTTTCTCTAATTTGCTGAATTCGCATCTGTTTGCTCTGCAATTTGGATTGGCAGTATTTATAAGTACCTTTGGAGGGTTGCTAGAATTGCTAGGTTTCATGTTCTCCTCGGTCAACCCTTGGAAAATGATTGGCTTTGTGGTCATGCCAATGATTGAAGACAACAAGCTTCAGCTGTGTTACTAGGATTAATATACATATTCTAATTCTTTAATGTACCAATTGGGACTGTTCCTGCTGATTGCTTTTTAGGATGACAGAGGATGTTCAAATGTGAGAGGATATGAAATAAATGCAGATGAATGCCTTTAAATACCAAGACAAAGTAACAATTTGCAAAATTGTGTTGAGTTAGCTCACAACAGTTAATGGAATGGGCAGGAGTTGGCTACATTTGAATTTGAATTTTGGAAATTTGGGGTTAGATCTCCAAGCAAGAGATTGATCTTGCACTTGTAGAAATGGCCTAGGATGATGCAATAGTTAAATATATGCAAATGTTTGATCATGGATGGGGTTATAAATGTAAGTAGTGTGGTGAATATGCAAATGTGGATAAAATGCAAATAAAATTATGGGAATGTGTGTATATGAAGATAGAGAATGGCTAGGGAAATGAGCCCAACTTAGTATACAATTGTGTATTTATTGATATGTAATTATATTAAGAACTTCTCTCAAAATAGGTACAAACTTAAATGGGAAATGAAATGGTTATGCAAATTGTGCCATTGCATTTTTCTCCCACTTTGAGGTGCATGTGAATTCTAGAATGATCACATATCTCAAAGTATATAGCACTCACAAACATGCATGTAAACTAAACATTCTGACATAAAAAGATATCTTGGGGGACTATGGAATATGCATAGGGGCTAGATACCCCTCCAATTTTATGTCCATCCTTTGGTATGTGTACTCCATGGTGGGCTACAAAAATATGCGATGAGTAGCTTTTGCCTCATGAGTAAAAATGAAAACAATTGGAAGTTGAATTTTACTATCAGCTATCATAAGCAATGAAAAGAGAAGGAAAGAGGGCGAGAAAGGTTATACATAAAATGGTAATGCTTTGCCTCACTTGGTTATCATGGGATGATATGGTGCATGAGGTCCTGAAATACCATGTGATAAAGATCCATCTAGGCACTCTTATGAGTGTTTATGTAGCAACAATTGTCACCTAAAAGCTAAATCATAGGAATGTTGATGACAATATATGCCCTGCTACACTTGGTTACATCCATAAGAGGCAAGGAATTGTAGGAGACGGATAAATAATATATGAAATATAAATGTAATTGTAAGCTAAGAATGTAAATCATCAACAACAATAAATATATAAATGAATAGTGTGTACCCAACAAAGGGAAATGCAAATGGTAAATGCCATGGATATATGTGTGATAACAAATTGGAGAATCATAGGAAAGCATCATAATAAGCATAGAAATGTGTAAAAACCATAAAATGGGGAGTTACAAGGAAACATAAGAAAGCAACCATCATGGTAAGGGCTATAACATCATGAGTGGAGAGAAAAAGCCAACGAGTCATATGGATGCAAAAACATATCGTGGAAGAAAAAATAGGTAAGACATCAACACAAGTGGGAAATAAAAGCACTATCAGTGTGTAGGTGTGAAGAGAGTGTAAACAAACATAGGAAGAAAATATGTGAAGCAAATGGTCCCCTTCCTACAACATTTTGAAATGCCCAAATTTGAAAAATACAAGGGAAGAGGATACCCCCATGATCACATCAAAGAATTTTTCATGGCATGTCAAGAAGTGGCTTATAGTGATAACTACCTTTGAGGATACCCCCATGATCACATCAAAGAATTTTTCATGGCATGCCAAGAAGTGGCTTATAGTGATAACTATCTCCTTTGCCTCTTTTCTAGCAATTTGGGTGGACAAGGTTTGGAGTGGTTAATACATCTCCCTCATGGATTGGTTTTTAAGTTCACGCATCTATCAGAAAAAATTGTCACACTTTTCCTATAATATCAAGCATGAAGTCACTATGTTAGACCTTTGCAATATAAAACAATGCAATATGGACAGTTTCACTACCTATTTACAAAGATGGAGGGGACTTGTAAGCCACCTTCTTTGTCCTATGCTTGGAAAATAATTGGTCAACATATTTTCCCAAAAATTAAACCAAGAAATGTCCATCCACTTGAAAATTCATTGTGCATCCACATTTAATGAAATCATCGAGAAATGGGTTACTATTGAGAATTCCCTTATAGCCAAAGGTCTTGTCAAGATCTATAAAGAAAAAAAATGATAAATCTAATGACAAACCACACTTTCTGGAAGAGAACAAAAGTGTTATAAGTGATGGTTTCACTGATACTAACCATGTCTAAGTGGTTACTAAAACCAATATAAATTAAACTACTACTAAACCTTGTGACAATAATCCCATCTCTATCCCTTGAGGATAGCCCAAACAAAGCACCCAAAGTAATCCAAAAAAATCACCTCTTGGAGAACCTTTAGATGTCATGTTTTGAAAGCTTTTTCAAGCTAATCTCATCACATTCCCCATGACCCAACCATTTGATGAGTCTAAACCCAAACCTTCTAAGTATAAAGTCAGTGAATATTTTGTTTACCATAAAGTCAAGGGGTACTCCATAGTTAAGCGTATGAATTTAAGAGCTACATCTAATACCTCATTGATCAAGGTGATTTTGAGATAGGAGTAAAGTCCTCACCAAATGATCAATTGAGAATATATCAGGAATCATTTCCTAAGCACTCTCAAGGTCCTTCCACTCCATCTAATCCAACTAATAACCAAGAGAACTAAACAAATAATGTTCATTACAATAGTGTTCCTTTCAATTATAACAATGTTGTCAGATGCATCACACAAGTAACTTCACAAGTTGCAATGGTTAAAATAAATTCCAAAGATATCGAGTGTGTAGTCACCACTAGACGTTGTAGAGTCACCATTCTTAGGCCATCTAATGCATCCTCTCAAGCTACTCAATACAGACTCTTGGACCACATTGGGAAGACTCTAACATCAATATCCATCCTAGCACTTCTTAATACATCTCCTATCCATAGAGAAATACTCAAGAAGGCATTATAGGAATCACAAGTCAACAACAACACTTACCCTACCCAATTCTAAGCACTCGTGGGTTATTTATCCTCCACTTATCAAATTTATTCTAGCCAAAATGATATTTTTCCCTTAGATCCATATCATAACAAAGCCCTCCATGTAGATTTTTTCATATCCAAACATGAGGTCAATTGAATCTTGCTAGATAATGGTTCTTCCTTGAACTTATGTACATTGAAATTCATCAAACAAGTGGGATACTCAACATTTGATTTGGAGCCTCAGGTAATCACCATCAAGTCCTATGATAATGTAAAAAGAGATTCATAAGGCACTATTTGTTTAGCCATTCAAGTGGGCTTGACACTACAATACACAATGTGCCATGTCATTGATCTTGGGCTTCCTTCCAATCTCCTTTCTCAACCATCCATGGTTACATGCCATGCAAGCTGTTCCTTCCACATATCATCAATGCCTCAAATTTCCCCATAATGGCATTGAAGTCACCATATATACGGATCCACATCCTTTTGAGTATTATTGCTCATTGGACTCCGCATATAATTGCTACCACTATTTCCCAAGCACACATGTTGTACCTCCCAAAACAACATCATTGCCATCAACATCTTACATCGATCCCAACACACTTTTATCTTCACCCACACCATCCACTACACCCAATTCCATTGAATCCAAGGCCAATATCACTGATAAAGGGTGTGGGGAATATACATTGAATGGAGCTTTCCATGTGGGTTTGATGCTTCTCTCTCCACATTCCTACTATTATCCCAACTAACAAAAATATTACAATATGCCTAGTATCAAAGCATATGGATATAATGTCTTCCAGTTACCTAGCACTCTTGATGAAGAATATATTGAGCAGACATAAATTAGTGGCTCTGAAGATATAGATATTTATGATACTCATCTTGAGTATTTTCAAAAGAAATTTCCCATTCCATTTCATATACGTTAGAATATACATTAAAAAGGAAAAGGATTGGATATTAATGAAAAAGGAATTCTTGAGCCTATATCTCCTCCTACTAATGAAGACAATCAAACACTTGGATATTCTTATTCACAAGTGCCTCCTACAATATCATTAAATGCCTCTTGTGATGTTGAGGAAAATTCCAATGATGTAGACAATATTGATAATATAGCTTCCTTTGATGATTTGGATATCTATCCTCTTTTCACCAATCTTGTCATCCTCACCATCAATCTCCCACTTCAATACCCTAGCCTCATCAATTGGGATCAACAAGGATCACCATCACTTGGTGTATTTGAGAGCGATGCAACACTCTTGCCATTCATGGACTTACATGATGAGATTCTTGCTAGTATTTCTACACCAAGATTTTTCTACAAGCTAAATAAAGGGGCCTATTTTGGGGAAGACAAGTCCCTTAGTCAAAAAAGTTAAAAAAAAATCAAAGGGTCCCCTAGTGGAAACCACTTAGAGGAACTTTTAGACCTAGAAAAACTCAAAATAAAGGACATATCTTCTAGTGAAAACATCCTTGAGGCGTCTAAAGATGAGGAATTCCCATTTCCCCTCATGGGAATGTAGAGAATGCAATGATCTACTATCCTAATTGAAGAGACAAAAGACATCAATTTAGGCACCAAATTAGAACCAAAGATCACAGATGTGGCCACTAGTTTGTCGAGTGAAGAATACCAAATCTTTTTAGATATTCTGGACAAAGCATCTAAAAAATTTGCATGGTCATATGTGGATATGCCTAGTTTAGATCCATATCTAGTGTTCCATCATCTTGTGGTGCATCTTAATGCTAAACCTATCAAGAATAAATCTGCAAGATGCATCCACAAATATCACTTTTGGTTAAGAAAGGGATAGAATAACTATTGGAGGTAGTTTTCATTCAACCAATCAACTATCCTAAATGGGTGTCCAATGTTGTTCTAGTTTCTAAGAAAACTAGGGGCATCTATATTTGCATTGAATTTAGAGATCTTAATAAAGTATGTCCCAAATATAACTTTCCATTGCTCAACATTGACATCATTGTTGACCTTACAAATGGTCATGCTATGTTTTCCCTCATGTATATTTTATAAAGCTATAATCGGATGCACATAGAAAATGAAGATCAACATAAAAATGTGTTCACTACTCCATGGGGTACCTTTTGCTATCAAGTGACGCCCTTTGGTCTTAAAAAGTAGGGGCTATTTACCAAAGAGTAACATTGATTATATTACATGATCTCATTCATATCATCCTTGAGGATTATGTTGGTGATCTTCTTGGTAAGTCTAAGAAGAGAGAGGCTTATGCAAACATCCTTGAATGAATCTTTGATCACCTTTCTCGTTATCAGTTGAGGCTCAATCCAAAAAAGTGTGTCTTTGGTGTCACTTCTAGTATGCTATTGGGCTTTATTGTTTCCTAGAAAGGAATTGAAGTTGATCTTTCCAAGGTTAAAGAAATTCTTGATATGCCCCCATTGAGGATATCAAAATAGTTGAGGAGTCTCCAAGGGATATATGGAATCAACTCCAATGATCATGCCCCCAATCCGAGGAAAACCTCTACTTCTTTATATTTCAGCTACATCAGTTGCAATGGGGGCACTCCTAGCTCAACATGATGAGAATGGAAAAGAGAGATTAGTGTATTATATCAATTGCACCTTGGTTGGGTATGATCTTAAATACACTACAATTAAAAAATCATGCTTGGTTTTATCTTTAGTTTACAAAAACTTAGACACTATATGCTAAGCCATCAAGTTAAACTCATTTTCAAGGTCAATCCTCTTAAATAACTCCTTTCTAGAACAACTCTTACAGGTTGTATGGATAAGTGGGGTATGTTGCTAAGTGATTTTGATATTGAGTATTTGGACCACAAAGAAATCAAGGGACAAGTAATTATAGATCAACTTGCTAAGGCTCCACTCCTAGACACTTTCCTTTAATAACAAAATTTATAGATGAGTCTAGATCTTCATGGTTCATGAGTATCCTATATGGAAGCTATATTTTTATGGGTTATACACACAATGTCGTTAAAGGGTAAGTATCCTCTTCATCACCCTAAGGTGATTTCATTCCTAAGGCTTCTAGGTTGGCATTCCCATGCATAAAAAATATAGAAGAATATGAAGCCTTAATCATAGGATTAAAGATGGTCATTCAATGGAACATTGCCCACCTATAGGTCTATAGAGATTCTCAAATTGTCATTAAACATGTCAACAATGAGTACCAAAATAAAGATGAAAATATTGTCCCCTACAAAACGATGGTCAATAGCTTCAAATAATATTTTACTCAGATACAATTTGCAAAAGTACTATGCCTTAACAACAAAACAACTAATTTAATGGCCACTATTAGATCCTTGGTTGACATGCCTACTCATAGTCACATGTGTGAGTTCTTGGTTGAGTAAATTATAATTCTAGCTTATGGCATCCCAAATATGGATATAGTGTGTGAGATTGTTGGTCTTGAATCACCATGCTACCATGATATTTATACATAACTCCATGATCAAACCCTTCCGCTAGACTTAACACACAATCAATACAAATCCTTCATCCAATAATCCTCCCATTATACTATCCTGGGAGATACCTTATATCATAGATGCTATTATGGTTTGTTATTACAATGTTTAAATGTAGTAAAATCACACCTTGCATTATGATGCAGGAGCATCCGAGCTCACAAGAAATCCTACAATACACACACACACACATTTCTTTTCATGCTTATTTTTTGCATTTTGGTGTCGGTTGGAGCATAAAGAGAATATTTTGGAGCATTTGAAGGATAAATTATTCATTTACCAATACTTGGATTTTCATTTCAATAATTAGAGGCAAATGGTGTGTTTAATGTGATTTTAAAATTATTGTATTATATAATTTCAAGGCTTGAACGGTTTAAGGGGTCCATTGGCATGTTAGAGAGAACTTGAAAATAAGACTTAATATTCATTTTATCAATTTGGATACCTATAGAAGTTTTCATAAGGCAAGTGACCTTTGACATTCCATTCTTGTATTTGAGACTTCATTATAAATTAGAAAAAATTATGAAGTCTTTCTTCATGCATTGGTTACGTTTGTAAAGATAGACCATTATTATTAATATATCAATTATATTTTTGGTTTTTGAAGGTTCTTGTTTTAAATTATAAATCTGAAAATTAATTATCTTAAATAATCCATTAAGGTTTTTAAAAAAATATTGGAATTGCAGCATGACTATCCATTTCATAAGAGATTCCAAGGAATAGAAAAAAGAAGATTGTTTCTAATGATAAGTCCAATAATTTATCCTAAGGTGATGGTGATGTATTTTTCATGGTTTTGGCTACACATGCATCAAATGGTACATTATTTATAGAATCTAGTTCCCCTTCCCACATGACCTCACATTAGGGCTGGTTCTTGAACTTAAAGAATATGAGTGGGAAGGTGTACCTTGGATATGAATCTCGTCTTAATGTTGTTGGCTATGGAAGAGTCCTAATTCATTTCTATGATGGACAAGTGAATGGGATCAAGGTTATACTTCATATCCCTATTTTATAATAGAATCTATTTTTTTGTAAGTAAACTTAATTTTTTTTGTTGTGTAGGTTATTTTCTTAATTAGAGAGTGTAACATGGTGATGGGGGTTATGGTGCTTACTAAAGATGTCTATGTAGGAATTCTATTTTAATTGGATGCATTCATAGTCTAGTATAATAGCTCTTCTATTTTTTAACTAAATATATCTATGAAATTGAAACATAAAAATGTGGTTACCATAAGTTTAATTCCCAAAACCTAAGGTCTTATTCCAACATTTCTAGGTTTTCATTAGGATGCAAATCAACAAGGTGCATAGATTGAATTTCAACCTACAAGGTGAGTTAATCAGACTTGGATCTACATCTTTTTGGGTCTTAGGAATGAATTGGAAATTATTTGGAATGATTGCCCTAATTAAAATCTATGACCTAATATGATGGATGCAAAATCTCGAAGATAAATAGTGATTTGCAAGTGAATCTAGAAAGTGCAAACTGATGTGTACTTGTCACTGAAAGTTGAGCCTAAGTGTTGTAGTGGGGCTAGGTCACCCCTGGGTGAATGGGTCCTTGATGAGGGGTCCTAAAACTATTTTTGCAATCCTTGGACGCTAAATTTGAGCTCCTGATTTTATGTTGTAAACTTGTCGAAATGTCGTCAGTAAATTTTGTAGGTGAGTTTTTGTGGCTTGACAACTTGGATGACAACAAATGCAACAATTAACAATTTTCCTTCAATCTTCTTTTGATCCTTTCCAAAACTGCAACATACACATTCAAAGAGGGAGAAAATGTTGTGCCATATAGGCACTTTCCTCAGTCAAACCTCACGTAAGTGCTTCCACTTCCGCAATGGCAATGCCAATGATAAAACCTTAATGGAAAGGAAGGAAATGATGAATGGAAAAAATGATGCAACTCACCACCCTTCAATGGCTTCCTTGAAGGATTGAATTCATACACATCTCTTCAAGTATTTGGATCTTACTTTTCTTGAATTCTTGAATGATTGAATGCTTTGGAGACCTACAACAAGGGTTAGCCTTCACAAAACATGAGTTACATGAAAACACACATAAACTCACATAGAATTTGACATGATGTTGGATCTTGAATTGCTATAATAATTATCTAAAATGCTGCTCTTGAATTTCTCTTGATCAAAATATTTTCACTTAATGCTTGTCCCCTTTTCCAAATGATAAAAGGACTAGCTATTTATAGGTGTTTATCCAATTTTTCAAAAATTAGACTCCAAAAGCTGACACTTCATATTTGAATTTTGGATGTTAAAATTCCACCAATAACATATTTAAATTTGGGTCTTGACTAAGGAGGGGGACCCATTCACCCATGGGTGAATGGGTCCTAGCCCAAATTTCTAGGACACTCAAAGTCAGGGATAATTTAATGATTGGATGCATTTTTTCAATGCTTGTCCTCTAAAAAATAGTAAAAATAGGCATTGGAATGCATAATTTGGAAAATTAGAAGCTTAATTAAGTCCAATAAATTAGGACAAAACATAATGTGAAATCACTAAGGTATACAATTTTTTACACTACATTTAGCCCCTACTTTAGTGAGAGTATGAACTTACACTCATACTCACACTAAAGTAGAGAAATATGTGTCAAGAGGAGTTCAATTGTCCAAATGTTGAAGAGATAGGATGACTAAGGATCAAGGGAGATGACCAAGCCCCTAGGATCGAGATACCATGGAAAACCAACATAAGCACAAAGGAACACACATGTATGATATGCAACAAGACAAGATACACAAACATACAATGTCAAAGTAAATGCAAGAAAAAAGAGAACAAAAAGGGGTATGGTCTAACAAGATGTATTATGCTAGTGGCCATACAAAAGAGGAAGACACACAAACTAGTGATGACCATTTTTCACTAGGTGAGCTCCAAAAACATGTAGCAAAATGAGAAACACACACTAGGTCTACAAGGTGTGCCCATAACCATACCAAGAGTTATACTCCCTGATAACCTTGATAAAGTGCTACAAAAATGATAAAAAATGCTATGCCAATGCTACACTAAGTTCAATCCCTATAAACAAAGTGAAGACAAGAAAATATCAAATGTCAAATGTCAATGAATCGCTAAATTCAACCCTTGTGAACAAAGTGAAGAAAAATAATGCTGATGTATGCCACCACTTTACAGAAATTGCAAAACACTATGTTGTGAGAAATTACTTTAAAGTAGAAAAATTATAAATGTCATGCAACAAAAGATCATAAGAGCTTATTTGGAGATCCCTATGCCCATGATATGTTTCCAAATAAACTACATCATGATAAGGGGTTTCCCCTAGAATGCAATTCCATACATAATTTAAAAAGGTACATTGAGGGATACACAAATTTGGGGTCAGTATGTCTTTGCTATAGATATAATATAGTTTGGAACTGACATCATTCCACAAATAGTCATGGAACAACGAACACAAAAGATGAATGAAACATCTAGAGAGAGGACAAAAAGACTAGCTTCTAGGTTATATAAAGCATAGGGTTCACCAACTCAACTTGCCATGCACTTGGCATAAATCAGGTTCATGAAAACAAAATACTCTTCCTTTAAGGCAATTTCAACTACTCAATCTTGAGCAATAAGGTTCCAACCCACACCAACTAACTCTAAACCTTACCAAACTTGGAAAATGCATCCAATAAGTTTATAACAACCTACCAAACACTGTTCAACCACCCAATAGCTTAGGAACAACACTTTAGGGTCAGTTACCTCACAATGGCCTTCTAGGCTTGTAGGTTTCCCTTAAGGAACAACATATCATATTTTTTGACACACAACACTTATCGGGAAATTTTTCACATTTTCAGATACCCTTTTCAGAGTTACAATATATATCAAATTTGTAGCATAGGTTCATTTGTAAAGTTTTTCTCAAAATAAGACTTCCCCGTGGCAAGAAGGCCTAATTAGGCTAGTTCCAATAGGGGTTTATTGAATCTCTTAACTCTAGGGCTTAAAACTCTCATCCAAAACTTCAAACACTTCATTTATGACCTGCACATGCTTTATCAACCGACTCCCATGGGTTTCCACTTGCTTTTCTCAAAACCCTAACATCTAGCCTCTTCATATGCTCAAAATCAAGACTATGACAGCCTAGGGCATCAACAAAAAAACCATCAAACCTTAATATTCATCCCTGCCACTTGGAAATATTTAATAACATGTTAAAACAGACCTCCAAACCCAAAAATTATGAGTTTCTACTGGTTCAAATGAGAGTTATGCAATTTTAAATGCTTACTGCCCCCTAGTTCAGAATTTTAACCCTCTTACAAAGAATTCAACATATCTTTCAAACTACTTGATGAAATCAAATGAAACAAATTGCATAATGAAGTAGACTTAGAAAAAATTCATATCCAACCATGGAGAAGTGGGTTACAATATGTACATGGCCATACAATGGCTTGCAAAAAGAGAAAATGTTGGAAATGCACAAAAATTAGCTTTGTTTCTTATTCAATCCTTCCATAAAACCACACTTTTGCCTTTATAACACTGCAAATGGCCTTTTCAAAGGATTTACAACTTCCCAAATATGAGAAACTACTTCAAATACCTTTTAAACTCCCTATGACCCTTCATATTCCTCTTTTGTTTGCCCTTTTTGCACTTTTTGTAACTTTTACATTGACATTTTTTACTTTGTTTTGACAACTTTTGCAATATTTGAAAAATGAACTTAAAAGGACTCCCTAGGACCCATAACATCATAAATGTGGCCTCTTGGGCCTTATTACATCATTAGGACATCAACCTTAAACTAAAAATCTAAATTTTCCTCATGGAGGCATGAACTCTATCAGGTGCTCCTGCACCATACTCCCGACCAAATGAATTTCCAAGCCCTCTTGGATTGAGGGTAATGAATGGTCTTTATCTTTAAATGCTTCTCCTTGCATGCTATGCTCCTTGAAATGGCTCCCCATTGTCTTCATCTTCACTTTTGGCTTTAGTTGGTCTATGCCAACTTGTCTCCACTTTGTCTTGTCTCTTTGAATATGCTCCTTCATGCTCTAATGTGTTACAATCTCTGTCTCAACTCTTTTTCCTTCTTCTTCCATCTGATACATCTTTACCATTGGTTTGTTCCTCATCAAAAGTGTTATCACAAAAAGGAAGTGATATATTGTCTCTACAATACCATCATGCATCTTCAACTCATTTTGTGTCTTCATGAGGGATTCACCATTTCCCTCCAAAATCTGATCCTTCACCTCTGCTACAATGCAATCTTCATGTTTGGGGATGGCTGCA
This sequence comes from Sequoia sempervirens, assembly GCA_007258455.2. Lineage (NCBI taxonomy): Eukaryota > Viridiplantae > Streptophyta > Pinopsida > Cupressales > Cupressaceae > Sequoia > Sequoia sempervirens. Next base: position 176,542 of record VDFB02113962.1, read on the forward strand.
ACCTCTATCTTCCTTTCTTTCTCTTCATATTCTTCTTATTTCTTGGCTTGCTCATCCTCTATCAAAGGTTCTATCATCTGCATTTCTGATTGTAATGCCTTCATGTGTCTTCTTTTTTTTTTGTGCCGTAGAAAAGTGGTCCATTGTCATTTTCATGGCATTTTAGGTCTTGTTTCATGGTGTTGGATCTATGTTGCTCTAATTCTATGTTTAATCATGGCTTGAACATGCTTATTTAGGTACTAAAACTCAAATAACGATGTCTTGTGAAGGTGTTGTGAAGTGTTGTAAGACATTTCTACATTCTTCTTAGACTCTAGTTAATACAATTTACCTAAAAATCACCTTTTTACACACCAACAAGTCCTATATTGAAGTGTTGTAAAGTCTTGTAACAAGCCTTCATGCTTTCTAGGCACAATCTCCTTATTTACACCTTTTGCATGCTTTATTTTGTCTCTTTATGCCCTTATATGATTAATTAAGTGTACTTTCACATATAATCCCGAAAAACAACATTAAACACAACATTATTTCCAACACTTGTTTTTAGGTCCTAGGTGGGACCCGCTTTCCATGGGTGGTGAATGAGTCTCCCTTGGCCCCAAATTCAAAATATTTCAAATTTCCTTTCGAGATTTTATTCAAAATTACTTGATGTTGGCCTGTGATGAGGTATGAACGGATAGTAAGGCACAATAATTGTATGAATAAGTGTTTTCCATCTCATTTTAAACCCTAATTCATCAAATTCACTTATCCACATATACATTCAAGCATTCAAGCATCTTACATCATCAATTGAAGCAACTATTGAAGCACTTTGAAGCATCCATTGACATTACTTCAGACTTACAAGATCAAAGATTTGGTGAGTTAATAGCATTTACATGTTGTTAGTTTACACTTTGCATTTCACTTATTTCTATTGGGATTGATTACCAAAGTGGGGTTTGACCAAGGAAAACCCCTATTTGCTAACCCTCCAACATTTTTCCCCTTTGCATGTGTCTTTCCAACCTTTTTTTTGTAGATTTGACAGGTTTAAAGGTGTTAAAAAGTGGAAATAAAGTCAACTAGGTTCTTCAAGTCAACATATCATTATTTCATGCTTGTTAAGTGTTTTCTGTCCGTTTCCTGTAGAACTGACTTCGACAACCCGACATTCAGACATTCCCAAATCTAGTGTTGTAGAGCTATTGTCTAATTTTCCATAAATCTAGGAGTGGACTAATTCACCACCCTTAGCGAATGAGTCCCACTTGAGACCTGAAAATCTGTATTTTTTCAGATCTCGGATCCCGACTGTCAAAAATCAGTTCTCGATACTTTTTCATTAGTAGGAGGACTGATTCACCACCTTGGGTGAATGAGTCCCATTGTGAAAATCCAATAAAATTCATCAGCATTCCAGACACTCCAAACAACGCATATTTCATCCAAGTGCACTATGATTTCATCCATCTCTTTCTATTCTGCATATTAGGACATTGATTTGTTATAGCATTCTAGGACCTTCCATTTTGCATTAGTGAAACATTCATTTAGTTTTCATTTTTGCATTCAAATTCATTGAAAACATTAAAAATATGCATTCTACACTTGAACTTGCATTCTATAAACCATTTAAATCATTCTCAAACTTCTGAAAAACACAAAAAAAATTGCATCCTGGGACTCATTTGCCACCTAGGGCGAATTAGTCCCTCTGCACTTTTTAGACAGTAGTTTTGTATTTTTTCTGGCATTTTCCTACATTTATGTTTTCTGTCTTTGCATCTCTGTTACATTTAGCATATTTTCTATTATTTACATTTCAAATTCTTAGATTAGCTTCCATTTCCATCCACCATTCCTTTGTGGTACTTGCATGAGTGTTTGGTTCCCTGTTGATAATACTTTAGTGAGAAGAAGTTCTAGACTCATGGCATCTCACAATAGCATTTTCATTGTGGACCTTGGGATCTCACAAGCTCCTACTCCTGGTATGGATAATGGTGCATTAGGCCCTGAAAATACTACTTCCATGCCTTCACCTTTCCATCCTATGCATGTTGACAATCAAAACAAATCCCTCCTGCACGAAAAGGTCATTAATATTCATGAGGACTTTGCACATTTACAACAAGACTTGTCACTTGAAAACATTTCCACCACTGCTATCCCTGCTATTGAGAACCTTCATTGCTTAATTGAGAGTGATGATGGCTTGCAAGTGTTGAAACAAATTTTTGAAATTTACAATAAACATGCCTCTTCAAATACCCAATCCATAAACATTCATGTAAGACAAGGAGCACCTCAAGTTCCTCCTCCTTCAACTATAGCTTCTATACCCACTCACACCAATCCGCAAGTCCACACAACTATGCATCAACCTAATTATGTGGCTACTTCTTTCCCGATTTCCACTAGCATTTCTACTTCTTTTGTGGCATTGCAAGTCCCTTCCACCACTTTCACACCCCCTAGCATTCCTTTCACCTCCCCTAACATCACTTACACTCCATCACCATTTTCCCTTCCACCTCAACCCGGTTATCCTGATCCTTTTATTACACAACTCCTTAACACTGTTTCATCCATGCAACACCAACTTTCCACCATTAGTCAAGGTCAAGCCACTTCACCCACATATCTTATCTGCAACAACCCCTTATCATTAGAAATCTTACGTACCCTGATGCGACAAGGGATAGAAATGCCAAGGTTTGAGAAATATGGAGGAAAAGGAGACCCTATCAACCATGTCAATACTTATACCGCTTTGTGTAGTGACTTTGTCCTTGATGATAAACTTTTGGCAAAACTTTTTCCAAGGAATTTGAAAGATACTGCTTTAGAATGGTTTTCCAACTTGCCCAATCATTCCATCCATTCATTTAATGAATTGGTGGAAGCTTTCATTTGTCACTTCCAAGTGCACATGACACCTAAAAAGATAATGGCTGACCTTATGAGATGTAGACAAAACACGGATGAAAAAATGACAAATTTCATTTCCCGTTATCAATCTTATACGCTCAAGTTGATGTCAAAATTCCAGATGCGCATCTGCAGAAGATTTTTATTGAGAATTTGCACACCAATCTTCAAGATAAACTTACCATGATGAAATTCCCTTCATTCATGCATTTATGTACAACCTTATGCGAATATCAAAATTCGGTTTCAAATTGTGAGTTAAAATCCACTTCTAGCCGAGTTGACAAACCTGAACATAACAATCCAAACCAACCACACACACAACTTATGCAAACCTAACCAAGGATTTTTATAGTTTAATACACCTCGTCCACCCCAACCACAACCAACTCAACAAGTTCAAAGTTCAATGGCCGCTACTAAAACAACCGCGCCTTATTCTTATGGTGATCCGAATAGACACTTCACCATACAATGAACCAATTAATTAAAAATGAATGCTCACCTTACCACCTATTCAACCACTTGATCCCAATCAACCCTTACCACCTAGATTTAAACCTAATGCTTATCGCCATTTTCATCATCAAAATGGACAAGGCACCAAACATTGAAAGCGTCTTAAACATTTAGTTCAAGATCTCATTGATTCAGGTGAAATGACCATTATGGGTTTTAATGATCAAGGCAATAAGTCTGTTGCACCCCCTAACCAAAATTTTCAAATCTTCACCAACCCTATTCCTAAACACACCACCTTGTTCGTCAAGGCTAGTGAACCTTCAAAGCCTAATGTAATGACTGTTGATACACACAACAAACAACCTGATACACCTCCTCTTGTTACCCAAGATGATCCTATGGAAATGGTGGCTGCAATAGACGTTATCGCTCGAAAGGGCCAAACCTCTAAATCTCTTGATATCACCTTTTCTACTAAAGATATATTACAAAAACTTCCTGATGGTCCTCTCTACATAGCTGGTAGAATTTATGATAAGCCCACTAATGGGATATTAATAGATCGCACTTGTGGCAAGAATGTGATCACAAAAGATTTTCTTGTATTACATGAACTATATCAAGATGATTATAATAAATCGACTGCATGGTTCAAGAAACATACTAGTTTTGCATGCCCTACAATTGGATCGATCGCACTCCCTTTGCAAATAGGACCTCAAACTTTGGACATAAAATTTTCAATTATTCCATAATCTAACCAATTTCATTTGATGCTAGGCTATGGCTTCACTCAATGAAAGCGGTCCCATTAGTCATTCATAAGTGCTTGAAGTTTCCACATGGCAATGAGGTATTCACCATACACCATAGTGGATTTAATCCTTTATCTTCCAAAGGTAAATTTTCATTAGAAGCCTTTTGGCCTAAACCCATGGAACCTATCACTCCTCATAAGGACTTCTTTTACATTGCTTATCAAAAGTTTAAAGCCAAAAAGATTTCCAAATTATCCCTTTGTAACACATCTCTGTCCACCTCTACTCATCCCATCCTTGATGAAACCATGATTACACTGGAATTTGATATTGAACAAACCATCAAACCTTCTGAACAATCTCCTCTTGACACTTCCCAACCATCATTTAAACGACCAAGAGAAAATGAAATAACTCCTTCCTTACCTCCTTGTATCAAGAAAGTATATAAAGTGAAAGAGAAAGTGGTTGATCCATCCTCTTCGGTTTCTCCTACTCTTCCCCATTCAAAAGTAGAATAACCTATCATGACTCAATCCACTCTTACACCTCAACAAATTCAATACAAAATTAAATGAAACTGTGGTGCTCGAGAACATCGGTGTCGCCATCGTCTCCTGGCTCATCAATCTCGTATGGAAGACGATCAAGAAAATCAACCTTCATCGTTGAAAGAAGTGCTGGGTGACCACCTTCCCTCTCCTGACTGACCACATGAAATTTAAACCCCACAATTGCAAAAAAACAAACCCATTCAACAACCAACACTCTTGATACATCCATCCTTAGAAATCAACCTTTGTCCTCCCGTCGTTATTAATCTTGATGTTGACGATGAAGATGTGACGATTGCTAACATAGATGAAGAAGTACACAATGATTTGAACTCTTTATTTTCATCTACAATGAGCTTAAATGATAAATCCTCTCCGCCAAGTGAAGAACCTGGTACAACTCCTAGTTCGGCACTTGCGATTCCTCCTTTAAATAGTCAATCACCTTCAAATTACACTGAACATGATTGGGAGGTAGATGACTTGATGGATGACTTGCATTTGCCTAGCTAGCCTTTTTTTTCTTTTCCTTGACCTTTATTTTCTTTTTCTTTTTCATGTGTGTATCGTGTTCCCCCATATTGTGCGTTTGATATTCCCTCTCTTCGTACAATTCTTCTATTCATATCTCTCTTCTTCTATATGGCGTACCTTGTCTTCTTTTTCATTTTTGTTTTTTGTTTTCCTTTTGGGGATGATGCAAAGTGTAGAGATGCCCTATGTCTTTTCCATGTTGCCCAAGTCTTTTTCATTTTTGTTTTGTGTTTTCCTTTTGGGGATGACGCAAAGTGTAGAGACACCCCATGTCTCTTCCATGTTGACCCAAATAGTCATTTTTTCTTTTTCTTTTATCTTTTCTTGTGTTTTCCTTTTGGGGATGATGCAAGGCATTGAGACTGAAATTTATCCTTCATGTTGACCCAAAAGATTTTTCATTTTCCTTTCTTTTTCTTTTCGCTTGTGTTTTCCTTTTAGGGACAATGAAAAGCATCGAGACTACAATGTCTCTTCCATGTTGACTCAAAATGGACTTTCTTTTCCTTTGTTTTTTCTCTCTTTGTGTCATTCTTCCAGTTCTATGTGTATTTGGAGAATGATGACAATTCTGCACTCTTTCATATCACAACATTGTAATAACATGCATACTGACCCCAGATCCATAGATCCCTTATGTGTTTGGTGTATTTTCTTTTCTAGGGGGCAACTCCCTTTCTTTATTTCCCCTTGACATGACACAACCTACCCTCGAAACATATGACTTGGCATAGAGCTTTCCAGGTTGGCTCTCCTATCTTGTTTTCTTTTTTTCCTTTTCTTTTCTTCTCCACTTTCAAGTAATTGATCATAGAACGATGTGTAGCAATTCCTTTAAAGTGGGGGGCATACATTATCATTATTTCATTGTGCTTTCATGCTTTTTACTATAAGCCTTGTCGTTTGCGCGATGCATTTGTCACTTTGTGGATGACATTAGGTGTGATGTCTTTCATAAGTGTGATCTATCTTAGCATATTAAATTCCTCTTTGTGGTTTGATGTGATGCACTGCATCCCCTAAGTTGTGAATATACTATTCTTTGATTGGTCCTCTCTTGGAGACATCGGAAATAATGTTCCCTAAGTGATTGACCTTGCATAAACTAAACAAGACTCCTTTGAACAATCTTTCACATTACATTTATTGCATTCTCATTCAGCAGCCTTGCATAACACAACTTGCATGCCTATGGAGTTGTCTTATTTGTTTGGCCACCTTGCATAACACAACTTGCATGCCTGTGGTGCCATCCTATTTTTGTCTCATGAAGTTTAAACTGACATTTTCTTTGGCTTTGTGGTGCCTTGTTGAAGTTATCAAATGGTATAGCTTTAGCATGGTTGAGTGGGAAGCCCAACTAGCGACACGACTTTTCCCCATAGCCACTTTTGTGTTTGTGAGTGCATACCAACTAGCATATGTATCTTACTTTTTGGGCTTTCTCACCTCGCGAACAACTAGTTCTGTGGCCCCAGAGTGAGTAAACATTCTCTTTTTCAAAACAATTAGCCTAGATCTCTTTTCACAACTAGTTGGATTGATGATCAAAGCTTCATTCAATTCATTTCAACACTTGTGTGTTCCTTTGTCCTTATGCTTAGTTTTCCATGGGATCTTCATCCTAGGGGCTTGATCATTCCTCTTGATCATTGTATTCCATCTTGCTAGTGTAAGTGCATTTGAACCCTCCCCTTGATGTTCATGGCTACTTTAGTGTGAATTTGAAGCAAGTTCATCCTCTCACTAAAGTGGGGGCTAAATGTGTCATAGAAAAATGGTCCCTTGTCATTTTCATGGCCTTTTAGGTCTTGTTTCATGGTGTTGGATATGTGTTGCTCTAATTCTATGCTATATCATGGCTTGAAAATGCTTATTTAGGTACTAAAACTCAAAGAACGTCTTGTGAAGGTGTTGTGAAGTCTTGTAAGACATTTCTACATTCTTCTAGACTCTAGTTAATACAATTTACCTAAAAATCACCTTTTTACACATCAACAAGTCCTATATTGAAGTGTTGTAAAGTCTTGTAACAAGCCTTCATGCTTTCTAGGCACAATCTCCTTATTTACACCTTTCTCATGCTTTATTTTGTCTCTTTATGCCATCATATGCTTAATTAAGTGTATTTTTTCATATTATCTCGACAAACAACATTAAACACAACATTATTTCTGACACTTGTTTTTAGGTCCTAGGTGGGACCCATTCACCATGGGTGGCGAATGAGTCCCCCTTGGCCCCAAATTCAAAATATTTCAAATTTCCTTTCAGAATTTTATTCAAAATTACTTGATGTCCACTTGTGATGAGGTATGAACAGATAGTAAGGCACAAGAATTGTATAAATAAGTGTTTTCCATCTCATTTTAAACCCTAATTCATCAAATTCACTTATCCACATATACATTCAAGCATTCAAGCATCTTACATCATCAATTGAAGCAACTATTGAAGCACTTTGAAGCAACCATTAACATTACTTCAAACTTACAAGATCAAGGTTTGGTGAGTTAATGGCATTTGCATATTGTTAGTTTACACTTCCTTTGCATTTCACATATTTCTATTGGGTTTGATTACCAAAGTGGGGTTTGACCAAGGAAAACCCCTATTTGCTAACCCTCCAACATTTTTCCCCTTTGCATGTGTCTTTGCAACCTTTGTTTTGCAGATTTGACAAGTTTAAAGGTGTTGAAAAGTGGAAATCAAGTCAACTAGTTTCTTCAAGTCAACATATCATTATTTCATGCTTATTGAGTGTTTTATGTCTGTTTCCTATAGAACTGATTTTGGCAACCCAACATTCAGACATTCCCAAATCTGGTGTTGCAGAGTTGCTGTCTAATTTTCCAGAAATCTAGGAGTAGAATAATTGACCACCCTTGGTGAATGAGTCCCACTTGAGACCTGAAAATCTATATTTTGTCAGATCTCAGATCCCAACTGTCAGAAATTAGTTCTTGACACTTTTTCATCAATAGGAGGACTGATTCACCACCTTGGGTGAATGAGTCCCATTGTGAAAAACTAGTAAAATTCATTAGCATTCCAGACACTCCAGACAACTCATATTTCATCCAAGTGCACTCTGATTTCATCCATCTCTTTCTGCTATGCATATTTCTTTCAATTTTCTCCATTTTCATAGTAGTTTGCATATCACAATGTGTTTTCAAACATAGCCTAAATTGCACTTTTGCATTCATTTTAATTCATTTCAATTAGTCAATTGCATTTAGTTAAGATCATTTATATCATGTCACATTGCATACATCCTAATTTGAGTGTTATATAAGCATTTTGGAACCTAAATCTCTCTCTTTCTAGGTGAAAAATCTTAGGAAGAGAGCAAGCATCTTGGGTCCCAAAATATGTCACATTTGTATTAGCATTTGAATAGGCCATACAAATCTTCTCTTCTTAATTGTCAAATTCCAACTTGTGGCTTGCCTACACAATTGTTCCATCTCAGCCTCAAATTTTTCTCTCATCACTCTAAATTCCTCTAATGCTTGCCTCAATTCTCTAATCTTTTGATCCATCTTCATTTGCTTTGTCTTTTCCTCTTTTCTCTTCCTCTCTTCTTGTTTCTTCTTCCTCTGTGAATCCTCAGCCTGCAAACATCTTCTCAACAAATCCATCTTCTCTTCAAGCAAGACCCTTTAACCTTGCTTCTAATTTGTCTTTGTCTCATGTAGGTCTCTTCTATTTTCCTCTACCTAGTCTTTTGGCAATCAGGTTCTCTCTTCAACCTGCACAAAAAATCAACACACAAACACCAAACTCTTTGCTTAGACCTTCTAATCTTTGATACCAATTGATGTAGAGCATAGGGTTCACCAACTCAACTTTCCATGCACTTGGGATAAATAAGGTTCATGAAAACAAAATACTCTTCCTTTGAGGCAATTTCAACTACTCAATCTTGAGCAATAAGGTTCCAACCCATACCAACTAACTCTAAACCTTACCAAACTTGGAAAATGCATCCAATAAGTTTATAACAACCTACCAAACATTGTTCAACCACCCAATAGCTTAGGAACAAAACTTTAGGGTCAGTTACCTCACAATGGCCTTCCACACTTATAGATTTCCCTTAAGGAACAACATATCACACTTTTTGACACACAACACTTATCAAGACTATTTTCACATTTTTATCTACCCTTTTTAGAGTTACAAAATAGATCAAATTTGTCGCATAGGTTCCTTTGTAAATTTTTGCTCAAAATAAGGTTGTCTCGTGGCAAGAAGGCCTAATTAGGCTAGTTCCAATAGGGGTTTATTGAATCTCTTAACTCTAGGGCTTAAACCTCTCATCCAAAACTTCAAACACTTCATTTATGACCTGCACATGCTTTATCAACTGACTCCCATCGGTTTCCACTTGCTTTTCTGAAAACCCTAACATCTAGCCTCTTCATATGCTCAAAATCAAGACTGTGATAGTCTGGGGCATCAACAAAAAAACCATCAAACCTTAATATTCATCCCTGCCACTTGGAAATATTTAATAACATGTTAAAACATACCTCCAAACCAAAAATCATGAGTTTCTACTAGTTCAAATGAGAGTTATGAAATTTTAAATGCTTACTGGCCCCTAGTTCAAAATTTTAACCCTCTTACAAAGAATTCAACATATCTTTCAAACTACTTGATGAAATCAAATGAAACAAATTGTATAATGAAGTCGAATTATAAAAAATTCATATCCAACCATGGAGGAGTGGGTTACAGTCTGTACATGGCTACACAATGGCCTGCAAATAGAGAAAATGTTGGAAATGCACAAAAATCAGCTTTGTTTCTTATTCAATCCTTTCTTAAAACCACACTTATGCCTTTACAATGATGGAAATGGACTTTTTTAAGGATTTAAAACTTCTCAAATATGAGAAAATACTTCAAATACCTTTTAAACTCCCTGTGACCCTTCATATTCCTCTTTTGTTTTCCCTTTTTGCACTTTTTGCAACTTTTACATTGACAAATTTTTACATTGTTTTGACAACTTTTTCAATATTTGAAAAATTAACTTAAAATGACTCCCTAGGACCCATAACATCATAAATGTGACCTCTTGGGCCTTATTACATCATTAGGAAATCAACCTTAAACAAAAAATCTAAAGTTGCCTCATGGAGGCATGAACTATATCAGGTGCTCCTACACCACTAGGTCAACATGGAAGAGACCTAAATGTCTCAACACTTTGCATCAAGCCCAAAAGGAAAACATAAGAAAAAAATATATAAAGTTTACAACATATAGAATAATGAATATACAAATAGAAGAATGTCATAATAGGTTCATTGCCTTTGTATCCTTGTGCCAACAAAGCAACAAGGTCATCCAAATAAAAATCACAAACATAAAGACACATCAAGCATCACAATATGAGAGATCACATTACATGCAAGAAAACACAAATAACACATGAAAAAACATAAAGTATTACATCACATGCGAGCTGACCTAGAGTAGGTCATCTGTATCCCAATCTTGCTCATCATATAAGGAAAGTAGACAACTAGCTAAGGGGAGTACAAAAAATGTTGTACTAGAAGCATCATTAGGTTCAACACATGGTAGGTCACTCTCATTAGGTGGATCATCATAGTTTCCCCCATATAACTTCATAGAAGTGGAAAATAACAAGTTCAACTCATTATGCACTTCATCAATTTTGGCAATCTCATCATCATCATCCAAATTGGTCACGATACGAGGTTTTATGATTATTGCATTTGAATTTTCTTGTTTTGGTGAAAGTTAGATTTCTTCGTGAGTTGTCTACATAGGTGTTAGTTTATTATTTTCTTCCAATTGGAAAGCAATAGCATGATGTCTACACCTATGCTCTTTAGCACTTTGGTTTCTTTTTGCACAATTTTCAAGTTGTGATGGGGTAGGAGAGGGTTTAGCAACCATTAGTCTCTTTTCTTCCCTTAGGGGAGGAACTAAACAAACCCCTGAGGTTTGGGAAACCACAGTCTCTTTAGGTCTATAGACTTGTTTTATTTTTTGACCTGTAGAAAAGGGATCATCTTACCTTGGTTACTGTAGAAACATAAAAATGACCTAGGCCTGCAAGCTCTATTTTACCACTTTCGTCCTAGCATAATTATGTCATTTTAATTATGTCCTTGGTCCACATTCAACTATAATTAAATAATTCATAATTATTTAATTAATTCATGTCTGTTTATTCTTCATGATTATTAAATAAATAATTTTTATTTATTTATTCGATACTTCTCTAATGGTCTATTATCTTCTTACAATTAAATAAATTTCTTAATTTATTTAATTCCTTATGTCTTTTAATGATATCAAGTTTCCACAATCCATAATGTTCTTTGCAATGGTTTCTGGTTTTGATTGTGTGAGAATTTTTGCATCAACGTTTCGGATCACACTCCATGATCCATCATCAGGATGAGAACAATGCTAAAGGGGAGAATGAAAAGATGTAGACCAAGAGCTATTTAAAAAGGAGGAGGAGGCAGGGAAAGGAGAGAGAGGGGGCACAAAGACCAAGAACCAATAAAGACCAAGAACCAATAAGGAAATAAAAATAGATATTCACATAAAAATGTCAAAAAGACAAAGAACCAATAAAGAAATATATATATATATATATATATATATATATAATAGGAAACAATTAAATAATTACATAAAGAAATTCTCTAACAAATATATAAAAAAGACAAAGAACCAAAAAGGAAATGTATACATAAAGAAATTCTCTAACAAATATTTTTACATTTACATAAGGTTAAGGGATATGTATACATTTCCTTTTTGGTTCTTTGTCTTTTTTATATATTTGTTAGAGAATTTCTTTATGTAATTATTTAATTGTTTCCTATTATATATATATATATATTTCTTTATTGGTTCTTTGTCTTTTTGACATTTTTATGTGAATTTCTATTTTTATTTCCTTATTGGTTCTTGGTCTTTATTGGTTCTTGGTCTTTGTGCCCCCTCTCTCTCCTTTCCCTACCTCCTCCTCCTTTTTAAATAGCTCTTGGTCTGCATCTTTTCATTCTCCCCTTTAGCATTGCTCTCATCCTGATGATGGATCACGAAGTGTGATCCGAAACATTGATGCAAAAATTCTCACACAATCAAAACCAGAAACCATTGCAAAGATCCTTATGTCTTCCTGATTATTAAATAAATGAATTTTATTTATTTATTTAATATGTCACTAATTCTCATAATTAAATAGATTTATTAATTTATTTAATTATTGGTCACAATAGCTAAATTAAATAATTATCTTTAATTATTTAATTTCCTTATTTGACATTTCCCTCATTTTAAATAAAATTAATTATTTAAAATGGACTCATGCTAACTGCCACTTCTTTTTAGTAAATAATTTGAAAATTGATTATTTACTCACACAAAATCCATATTTTGAATTTATTTAATTCAAAATGGCAATCTTCTTCCAAAAATCAAGTAATTGAGCAAATTCTTGTTTTTTCAAATCTGCTTTTCAGTTCAACCTTTATCCTCTTGATTTTTCGAATCTTACAAATCAAGCAGTCTTTATCTTCCCGACTTTCAAAAATATTTATCTTTTTGACTAATTATCACATTTATTCTCGACCGCCGATTCGATTTTATCAAATGACATCTTGACCACTCATTTAATGATTTTTCCCTAACCCTGATTAGGGATTGTCACATGAAATCTCCTCCACTAATTTTAGGCTTTGTCAGCTTTCAATCTCGTCCACTCGTCCAAAATTACATTTTCTATAAAATGCCAATTTTGCTCACATTTTGGGACCACTTCGTTATTTTGACGTATTTACGCTTAGATTTTACTCGCATATTTGGCATTTGGCTTATTTACTTTGATTATTTACTCATATGCATAGTCATTTGTTATAGTCATAGGCATAGTCAATTTGTCATAGACATTTTGTCATCAAATCCTTCAAAACTTGCAAAGGGCTTGGTCACAATTATTTGCTCACACACAAAAATCTGAGGGCAACAATCACAATTGCTGCAAGCTAGAAGTTGCTATGGAAATGAATCATGGAAGCAATGAGTGACATGTATAACTATTTTAATTTGTTTAAGATTTCAATGTATTTCATAGTTTCTTTGGGTTTTGATTAATCTAATCTGCTAACCTACCTAAAAATAACCCATTGATACAGTTACTTGGAAGATTTTTTGGCTTAATCATAGGTTCGTCAATGATGGGTTGGGGAGAAAGAACAACCATGGACCTATTAGACTCAAGAATATTGCTAAGAGATGATTCTACTATGCATTTTTCCTTGAAATTTTGGTATGACTTGAAAAATAAATCTTCACAAGGCTTTATAGGTTCCATAGGTTTAGGCCAGAAGAAATCCAATGAAAAATTCCCATGGGAAGAAAAAGAATTGAATCCACTATGGTGCCTTATAAATATCTCATTTTCAAAGGGGAACTTTATGCACTTGTGAATAACCGATGGGACGAGATTCATGGAGTGTAACCATGGTCCGATGATGGGATGATGGAGAATGAGACATATTATTGCTTTGGTCCAACTTTTATTGGAAGAGTGATCAAACACATCATAGGGTGAGCGACACCATTATGTGTTTTTATCTATGCTTTTGATTGTTCATAAGAATCTTGATAAAGTTCATGCACAAAAAAGAATTCCTTAGTGATCACATTCTCTACACACATGAGATTAATGAGTATCCAAGTGTAGGCTTAATCATTAATTGGCCTGACGATAGAGAGAACCATCAGGTGCATGTATAGATGCATCAATATGTGTAAAATAAATGTTAGGTAACAAAGTGGTTTGGCCCTTACGAGGTTGAATTCCTATGAGAGTGACCATGTCATGTAGATCATCCTGATTATCATTCTTATCATCATCATTATCATCATTCATATCCTTAATATTATCAACATTCATCACATCATTCTTGATTTCACTAGCTTTCACAAAGTTAGTTGAATGATTTGGCATCAGGTTGGTCAAAATTTGCAAATTTTTGTTAGGTGGGGAAACTGACTTATTTCTTGTCATTAACACCTCCCAACTAGATATGATTGGAATTGATGAAGTCTTGTACTTGATGTTTAAGACATACAAATCATTCTATGTCATGTCCACTTTGTCGATGATATTGGAAAAAAGGCATTTTGATTATACTTCAGAGGTAAGGGTTTGGTTGTGTCTATAGATTTGATCGAAGGTAAACAAATTAGGTTCTTACTCAAAATTTGCAATGTGATTGAATTTAGGGAATCGGGTAATGGAGTAAATTGCCAATCCCTAGGTCTAAATTGGTATTGGGTAGAGCTTATGGCAACAACTTGAGGTTTGAAATGGTTTGCTTAGGATGGATTTATCTTTATAAAGTTCTTGTTTTTCTTCTTAAATTGTTGATAATTATTGTGATGCGTAGGCTCGAACTTCTCAGTATGTTTTGATGAAGATACTTCTTCATGCTTATTAATTGAATTTCGCTAATCACGAAGTGCCATGCACAAACTTATAAAGGATGGAAATTTTTGTAATATGATATTTTCTCTTATGTCCTTTCCCAAGTTGTCAATGAACATTCTTTGGATTTTTGCATCAGGGAGAGTTAGATTGACTTGTGATAGTATCAACTAATAGCATCTATAACTTTTTCACCTTTTCTTTGTTTGCATCACATTAAATCAGTTATATTGATCTTGGGACCAATGTACACTTGGAAATGGTTGAGGAAAGCATCAACAAGCTCAGTAAATAAGTGAATTGAGTTATTCGATAATGAAGAAAACCACTTCAAGGCCATGTACTTTAGTGACCTAGGATTTTTTTTTGCCAAGAGCTTATCTTTAGGTGATCCCACAATAGTGGATTACACTTTTTGGCCAAACTTGTCATCGAAATGAACATTTTGAACTAAATCTTCACTTTCAGACACCTATAGCTGCTAAACCATGAGGAATTTGAAGATGCAAACTAGTGATTTGTGACATTTTTTCTATAGATTCTAAATATATATATTTTTTAAATTTTGGAATCAAATTACATTTCTTTTTCCATCTCCTTTGATAACTAGTTTTTAATAGTAAACACCATTTTTAAAGAGTGATGTGTACTATAAACCACAACTTTTTTTCTATGAAGGATAAAATTCTTTTTTTTTTTAATTTAGATTTGTAACTATAATATCTAGAGGATGCATTTAGTTTCATAAATATTTTATTGAATATTTTTTTTAATTAATTTTTGAATTAAAACCAATTACAATTTAGACATAGGTGTACTATAAAGATCATAACTTTATTTGTATGTATCAAAATTCAAATTTTCTTTTTTGTTGGAATAAGGACATCAATACCTAGAGGACACATATTTTTTAGATTTTCTTTTTCTCTATTTTCCTATTTTTTCGTATGTGTGAAACAAATACCTTGATGTTCATTGAAAAACATACATTCACAAGAAATAAAAAATAAATATAATAATCAAATTAAATATATTTGAAATTATACTTTTTGGGAACCTTATAATAAGAACTACATACTTGATAAACATAAATTTTAAATGAATTCATTTGATCCCCTAAAAGGTAAATCAAAAGTGGTCTTTTATTAGCATTTTGATAGGTGTAGAGGAGACTCCATTACATGCATGGTTTAAAACTAGTAGGGTTCTATCCAAGGGGGTTTGATCAAACCCTCTTCAATTGAAATCCTTTAAATGGAACCTTTGAAGGCTTAAATAATTATATTTTCTAAAAATATGTGAAATCTTCAACAAAAATCAAGATGTCCCACAATGTAACCCATTATTGTGCTAGTTTTCCTTCAGAAATGAAGTCATACATAAGGATTTGTATGCTGATATATGGTTGAAAGGGTCTTCTTTACCATTGTATTTCTCAAAGTAGGGAACCTTTATATTTTGTGGCATTTGTTTGTTCAATATCTGCAATGAAAATGGGTTTATTTTGACATATTGTGATGGTTTTCCATTTTGAGCTTGGTTCAATGTTGATACTTTTTGTTGAAGGGATGTTATATTTTGCAAGATTTGGTTTATGAAAAAATCACTGCTTTCCATGTTTTGGGAATGAAGTGAATATGGTAGAAGTGTATATGTGTTGGGTGGACTACTATATTGCAAGTTTGTGAAGGGTGATGGGTTTGGAGATATGATGTTTGAGTTGACAAAACTATTTAAGGTTTCCTAATTGAAATACCAAAATTTGGAGCTATAATGTTGCTTGGATGCATCGTTGTGGTAAGAGTTGGATTTTCATATGTGGGAATAAAGGCTATAGTTGTAGGGAGAGAAAATTTAATTTCTCCTTGACTTTGAGTATACCCCAATCAACTAGCCATTGTAGGTACATGATTGTCTATGATATAGGATAGAATACACATTACCTCTAATAATTGAGCATCATCAAGCAATTTCCTCATGCTATCTATCACAGGGAATATTGTGTCAGACATATATTCCATGCTCACATAGTCTTGAATTCTTTCTAAGGCTTTGTCCAATTGTTTCAATTTCTCTTTAGGGACATGAGCCACCATGGTTTCAACATTAGTGATAGTGGTTGATGGTAAGGTCATGGAAATTGTGGCATTAGGAATGGAGTCCAAAATGGGTTGAGTATTGACAACACTTGTTGTGAAAGGGTTGGAGGACTCAAGATCCACAATAAATGTACCAACGGTGTGGGATGCCATGAGTCTTGAACTACATCTCACTAATGTATTGGAAATAGGACACCAGGTTGTGAAACTCATACAAGTTTCACAACACCAAAAGTGTACCCAAGATGAACACCAAATTGTTAAATATGTACAACAAACACTCAGAAACAAAAAGCAACAAGTAGAAGCATGTATGAACCATAGTAATAGAGGTCTCAAAAAAAAATTGTTTGGCCAAGACAAGCAGGATGGGGTTTCCCAAGGGTTTCCAAGTACTGGTCAAGAGTTCTGAAATTTTGAAGTTTGATTGAAGACTACACTATTTAAATATTTCGATTCTACTTACAAACATATGTAACAGTAAATATTTTTCCATAATTTTATTAATGTATCTCAATTTGATGCAAAATGAAAGTATGCATGATGTTGAAGATTTTTGAACAAATTTGATTGTAATTTTCAAATCTAAAATAGAATAATTTATTGATTGCAATATGTAGAGACCTAAAAATGATGGTTTTGAATACAAATTTTCATCTTAAACAACACACTTTATTTCACTAATTAAACTAAATGTAAAATTCCTAAAAATATGTAGCTATTGATTCCAAAACAAGGATATACAAGTATAGTGAAATTGAGTAGACAAAGACAAACCACTATGAAAAAGTTTCTTGATGCACTTGTATAAGGACATGGTCAGCCAAAGGGCATTTGAGTCCTTGTTTAACGTTCTAAAATTTGAAAATTTGAATGTTTAGGTTGTTGTTTAAGGTTACTATTCTTATCTACAAACATGTTTGACAATGTTTGTTTTTCCAAAAAAATTCAATGTAAAGGAAATGCAAATGTATGACAATTTTGGAACAAAATGACACTTTTTTTAATGCAATTTTGAAGTAAAAATCTAATCTAAATGACTGAACACTGTAATGCAAGATTTGATGCAATATGTATGCAATATTTTTGGATTTTTATGATTTTGTATGATGTAATATGCAACCCTAAATGAGAAATGCAAGAAAAAATGATGCAAATCCTAGATCTAGGGTTTGAAAGATTACCAAATCAGAAAGCCATGATGTCAAATGTTGAGTTCACCAAAATGAAACATAAAATTGTGGCTACCCTAATTTTAATTCCTAAAAGCTAAGGTCTTATTGTTGGCCCCACTGTTGTTGTTGCACCAAAGGTCGACTTGTTAATGTATGATACAATTGCTAGAGTTAATGGATCCATGGGAAGTGATTAAGCCATGTCACGAATCTCGAGGGAGTGCTAACCATCTGCCAATAATCTCCCCCTCAGTGTTAACTGAGGGGATTCAAACTCATAACCTTTGGCTCTGATACCAATTGTTGGCCCCATAATTGTCATTGTACCAAAAGATCGACCTATTAATGCCCGATACAACTGCCAGAGTTAACGGATACATGAGAGGCAGTTAGTCCATGTCATGAATCCCGAGGGGAGTGTTGACCATTTTCCAAAACTTATTCCAACATTTCTAGGATTTCATTAGGATAAAAATCAACAAGGTGCATAGATTGAATTTCAACCTCCAAGGTGAGTCAACCAAACTTGGATTTTCATCTATTTGAGTCTTAGGAATGAATTGGAATGATTTCCCTAATTAAACTATATAACCAAATATGAAGAATGCAAAATCCCGAAGATAAACAGTTAAAAATAGTGATTTGCAAGTGGATATAGAAAGTGCAAACTGATGTGTACCTATCACCAAAAGATGATTTTGAGTATTGTAGCAGGACTAGGTTACCCCTGGGCAAATGGGTCCTTCGTGATGGGTCTTGAAACTATTTCGTAGTCCTCGAATGTTGGATCATGACTCCCAATTGTAAACTTTTTGAAATGTCATTAGTAAATTTTGTAGGTGATTTTTTGTGGCTTGGCAACTTGGATGACAACAAATGAAATAATTGAAAATTTTCCTTCAATCTTCTTTTAATCCTTTCCAGACTTGTAACTTGCACATTCAAAGAGGGAGAAAATGTTTTGCCATATAGAGGCTTACCTTAGTCAATGATAAAAACTTAATGGAAAGGAAGGAAATGATGAATTAAAAAAATGTTGCAACTCACCACCCTTCAATGGCTTCCTTGAACGACTAAAGTCATACACATATCTTCAAGATTTGGCTCTTTTTTTGCTTGAATGCTTGAATTCTTGAATACTTTGGAGACCTACAACAAGGGTTAGCCTTCACAAAACATAAAAATGAACACACATAAAATCACATAGAATTTGAAATGATGTTGGATCTTGAATTGCTATAATAATGCTCTGAAATGCTACTCTTGAATTGCTCTTTATCAATATATTTTCACTTAATGCTTGTTCCCTTTTTCAAATGATAAAAGGAATAGGTATTTATAGGTGTTTGTCCAATTTCCCAAAAAACATATTCTAAAAGTTGACATTTCATATTTTAATTTTGTATGTTAAAATACCACCAACAACATATTTAAATTTGGGTCTTGGCTATGGAGGGGGACCCCTTCACTCATGGGTGAATGGGTCTTGGCCCAAATTTCTAGGACACTCAAAGTCAGGGACAATTTAATGATAGATGGATTTGTTCAATGCTTGTCCTTCAGAAAATAGTAAAAATTAGGCTTTGGAATGAACAATTTGGAAAATTAGAAGCTTAATTAAGTCCAATAAATTAGGACAAAACATAATGTGAAATTATTAAGGTATACAATTTTCTACACTACAGAAATATACTCCATCATTGGAACCAATAGTAATTAGGAGTATTATGTCCACTTGCAGTAGTTGTGCTTTTTGGGAACCTTAGTTTGCTCATTCTTTGGAGACTAAGATAATAGTGATAAGAAAATATTATGGCACTAGATGGTGGGTGACATAGGTGAGAAGGACACCATTGTTATGCCAAATTTATGACTAAGATAAAATAAAAACCTCAGTTTAGTGGTTAAATGGTTGTAATATATTTAAGATAATTTCTATGATCATATTGCATATGGAAAATAAAATCATGTTTAATTTTACTCTACTTCTCATAAAACTGTTGGGGTTTTGGACTTACCAATTTTAATGTATTTGTTCTTGTTAATGTTTCTTCAATTTCAAAATTTGTATATTATTTATCTTTCATTGATGACTATAACAAGACATGAATACATTTTATTAGAAGTAAATTTGAAGTTTTTTGTTATTTTAAAGAGTTTAAGGATCTTGCAAAGAATAAAAATGATTGGAAGTTTAATAATTTGAGGAATGATATGGTGTGATGATTTTTTAGAAATTTTTTATGGATTCTATAAGGATCACATGAGAGAGAGATATAATAAAACTTTGTGTACCCCTCAGTATAATAGATTTGTAGAAAGAATGAAGAGTATGTTTGTGGAGAGGGATATGTGTTAGTGTGTTAAGTTTTTGACTTAGGTTAATCACCTGGGTGGTTTTTTCCCATGTGGGTAGTTTTCCCACCCATAATTATTTTTCATGCCTTTATAACGAACTCTGTACATTATGTATTTCATAGCATCTCAACACATTCTCTCTTTTGGTGAAATAGCCTTTGCTTCTCTCACATCTCATGAAGGTGTTTTGTTGTAGATGGTGCTCCTGGGAGGTGGATGAAGCCAACATGGTATCAGAGCCAACCATTCTACAATCCTTCCCTAAGAGTTTTCATCAGAGAGTTTTGAGACTGATTATTTTCTACAATTGTTTTGGCATTTGAAATTTTTTTAATTTCAAAATTGCCTTATCTGCATTAGTTCTGATTATTTCATTTTGCATTGTTGGGCTCGTTTTTTGTGCTGGGCATGATTTTGCATTTGGAAGTTTGTGATTTTTTAAGGAGGAAACATTGGAAATTTTTTGAGCTCAATTTTTCTTGAGAGTCGTGTTTTTTTGGAGGCATAGTTTTTTGTTTCTAAGGCCACAATTTTCTGTGGGGACCACGATTTCAATCAAAGAGGTGTCATAATTTTTTTTTGCTGTGGAAAGGATGTTTGAGGGCATTTTTTGCCAGTGTATGAGTCCCTGTTGCTCTGTGGTCTTTGAATTTTGACTAAGAATTTGGAGGATGGTGTATCGTTGTTGGAGGCTCGATTTTCTTGTGTAAAGCACAATTTTGTTGTGTCGAGTTTCAGTCTATTGGTGATTCTCTATTTGAAGACTTTATTTTCATTGTTGGCCATAATTTTATAAGTTGAGGCGATTTGATTGCTATTTGGAGGTAGTGTGGATTTGTTGTTTGGAGAGGCACAACTTTGTCTGCTGCAAAGAGCTCAATTTTATTTGCTAGGAACTATTTCTCTATGGAGGTAGTGATTGGAGGATCGATTGAATTTTATTTTGGTTACAGAGAGCATTGTGATTTTTTTTGGGAGTGAGAAAAAAGATTTGGAGGCTCGTTTCTCCACTAGTTGTATACATTTTTTGAAACTTTATATTTTATAAATTTTCCCCTAAAAATTTAAGGTTTCGAAAGTTGCACACCCAAGTGGAGTGGGCCCTAATTTTGAAGCTTTTTGAAGTTCTTTTTGGAAAAATTACCCCACATAGGTAGAGTGAGATATTTTTTCTATTCATATAGCATTACAGTCTGAATGGTTGGTGTGAGCAAGTCTCACCAATTGTGAAGAGGCTTGTGATTGTGTGCTTTGTGTGGAGGTTTGCTAGTTGATTTGGTGGATCTACAACAATCAAATAGTAAGGTGCATAAATTTTGCTCAAATTTTCTAGATTCAGTCCTACTTTCCTGATTAATAGTTTTTGGAGATATTTTTTTTGGAGAAGTTGCTTAATTTATATTTTCTTGGAACAATCAAATAGTAAGGTGCATAAATTTTGCTCAAATTTTCTAGATTCAGTCCTACTTTCCTGATTAATAGTTTTTGGAGATATTTTTTTTGGAGAAGTTGCTTAATTTATATTTTCTTGGAGGCTTCAATTTAGTGTATTTTGTTTCCTTTTGTTGCAATGGCTACTCCCAAGTCAATTGAATTGTTAACTCCGCATAATTACCATACCTAGAAGATGAAAATGTGTAGGTTGCTTTAGTCTAAGGGTTTGTGGTCCACTGTGAGTGATAACCAACCTACTCTTACCAAGGAATATGAAATATTTTCCCATAGAAATAAGTGTGATGAAGCTATGGGTTTGTTAAAATTGAATGTTTATGATAGTCTCCTTTTTCATATTAATGAGTGTGATACACCCAAGGAGATATGGGATGAGTTACATAACCTGTTTGGTCAAGTCAGTGAGTTCCATGCCTTGTAATTAGAGGCTGAATTGACCGCTCTTACCCCTGTTGCATTTCCCTCCATTGATGACTTTCTAGTCAAGTTTAAATCTGTAAGGTCACAATTGGCAGGATGTGGGAAGAGCAAAACTGATAAGGAGTCCATATTTTTTATTTTGTCTAAACTAAGAGGCACATTTGTAGTCTTTTCCTCTACCTTTTATTCCACCATGGATTCCTTGGGAAAAACATTTCAAATGTCTTCTTTCAAGACTTTCTATGACTAGTTGACAAGGGAGCAATCTAAACTTGTCTAGTTAGAGGGGGTCCCTAAAAATCATGCATTGGTTGCAAAAGGATCTAAGAGAAAAGGGAAGAAGAAATATAAACCTAAGAAAAATTCAAATGATACTTCAGCCTCTTCAAAAGAGGACAATCCCAAGAAGGAGAAATTTAGTTGTGTATATTGCAAGAAAAAAGGGCATGACGAACATCATTGTTATATGAAGAAGATTGATGAGCTCTCACATATTCTTTAGAAAAAAAATATTCCATTGTCCTCATCTGTAACTCCTCCTTCTATAGCCTCTGCATCTCCATCTCCATCATCATCCAATCCTACAAAGTTAGGGAATGCAGGGTTTGTAAGTGGTAAAGAAGATAAAAACTACATGGGTAAAGGAAATGCACTGGTGACTTTTGTAGCACATTCTGGTCATGATAGATGGTTCTTAGATTCAAGAGAATCTCACCACATGGGTTCTACTCCCTATCCCTTTTTGAATCTTCATCCTACTGACACTTCCAAGATTTTTTTGGGAGATAATAAGCTTTTGGATGTTGCGGGGGTAGGGAATGTTGATATTGGTGATGGTTGTTTCAAGGATGTATTGTGTATACCTGGGTTGCACACAAATCTTTTGTCCATCTATCAAATCACCCATGGTGAGGTACCAAAGACTGTGGAATTCATTGTAGATTCTATTTTCATCAGAAAGGATGGTATTGGAAAAGTCATTGCAGTTTAATGTTGATCATGAGTCTCATCTATATACCTTCTCTAATTTTGTTGATGATGATGAATATGTTCCTCACACCCCTCTTGCTAGTGTTAAAAACAATTCTTTAGGAGAGATTGGTCATCTAAATTTTGGAGTTCTTCAGACTCATGTTGATACATATCCTGTTGCTTCAGAGGTTGATTCTTCAACACAATAGGATATTTTTTATCCCTCAAATTTTGTTTTATTGGATGAGTATTTGGCAGGAATCTCATATTTTTCTATGGATTCTCATATTGTAGATTTGGGAGATATACTTGAGGGGATTTCTCTCCTCTTTGATGACAATTTTAGCATGACAGTTGATACATCTAGATTGTCTTTGGAGATTGACATTGTTGAGCCTTCATTTTCATTTGATTCGTCACATTTCTTGGTTATTTTTGATCATGATTATGTGGTGGATTATTCTATTTGGAGATTTCCTTCCTCTGTTCAGCTGGACATGGAGTGGCTTCTTCATCACTTGGTGGAATTTTTTCTTCCTAAGGGGAGAGGAGTTTCTTGTAGGCATTGGATCATCTTTTGTTTTTAGGCATACTTCATCGGCATTGGAGGTTCTTCATTCTGGGGGGATATAATATCTCCTTTTTTCCTTCTTATGGGGGGATCATTGACTTATATACATGATGGGGTATGATTGAGTACTCCATCCATGCATCTTGTCTTTTTTTTCTTTTCTCTCTTTGGAGAGGGGTGTTTTCCCACAAGGTTTTTCTCCTTTTCTTCGATTGTGAGAGATTGCATTGTAAATGGGTACCTAACATGGTTGTGTAGTCGAGACCCATATTGCATTTTCTACATTTTTGCATCTTCATTATCCCTAAGTTTTCACTTAAGGGGGGTGTTAGTGTGTTAATTTTTTCACTTAGGTTAATCACTCGGGTGGTTTTTTCCTATATGGGTAGTTTTCCCATCCGTCATTATTTTTCATGCCTTTATAAGGCACTTTGTAGATTATATATTTCATATCATCTCAATACATTTTCTCTTTTGGTGAAATAGCATTTGTTTCTCTCATATCTCACGAAGGTGTTTTTTTGTAGATGGTGCTCCTAGGAGGTGAATGACACCAACAATATGAGTATACTTAGTGGATCCCATTTGGAACATTATTTTACTATAATTGTTTTCCATAGCTTGCCACCTAGTTAATAGGCATCTTACATTAAATCTTGTTAGAATACACCTATAGAGGTCTAGTCGAGTAAAAATCTTTCAGTGAGACATCTTCAAGTATTTGGTTGCAAGGAATATATACATGTTCCTATGGAGAAGTAGTACGAGTTGGACAAAATACTATAAAATGTATATTCATTAGATATGATGTTATTATAAAAGGGTATAATTTTGGTATCTTGTGGCCAATTTTTTAAGTAGAAAAAGTGTTATTTTTAAAGAAGTTAAAACTTCATCCATATTATTGTGACCATAAAATGATGAAAATAAATATGTGATTCAGTTATCCCTAAACATTGAGAAGTTTTACCTAGCAGATCATGAAGGGAATGAAGAGGAGATATAAAATAATTAAAAGAGTTTCAAAGAGGAGGTATAACCTCCAATTTAGAGCTTGAGGAGGTCCACTCAACATAGACAATAATTAGACATGTATAATCCTCTTCAGTGGAAGTTTATTTTTGGTTTGATTACTAACATAGATGAGCCAATAATTATGAAAGAAGTATTGGGTATGGATTATTATAATTTATTGAGAGTGGCTAATGATGATGAGATGGTTGCATTGGAGAAAAATCATACATGTGACTTGACACCTTTTATTTATGTTTGGAAACCCATTGGTTGTAAATAGGTTTTCAAAAGTAAGATGAATTATGATGGGAGTGTTTAGAAATATAAAGCTAGAGTGGATGTGAAGGAATATTATTAGGTTAAGGAATTGATTATGGTTATATTTTCTCTCTAGTTGGTAAGTTGAAATCCATTTTTTTCTTATTATATATTGTAGTAGTTTTTGTTGGCAGTTGTTGTGATTGATGTCAAGACTAAGGAGATTGTTGGCAATTGTTGTCATTAATGTCAACATTGATTGTTGGTTATCATTGATGTTAGCACTTGAGAAGTATTTTCTTAGTTCTTGCTATCAGTTGTCATTGTTATATTTAGTTTGGGCTAACATTGGTGATGAAGTTCACGGTTGGATGTCATACCTTATCAGAGAAGAATTGTTGAATTTCATGGTTGGATTCATGTCTTATGAAAGAAGAATTGATGAAGTTAATGATTGGATCTCATACCTTATCAAAGGAGAGTTGTTGAAGTTCATATAATGCATTATTATTGTCAGTAGAGTTGATCTCATAATGATATATTAAGATGAGGATTAGAATCATGACTAATAATAGAGAGATGTTGTTGAAGGTCTACAGTATGTCTTATGCTATCTCCTAATGTTCTTGATGAAGTATGTGTTGTTGGAAGGAAGTTTTGGCCTCTGCAAGTTGCTTAATTTTTTCTAGTTTAGGAAGATGCAGTAAAGTGGGTGATCCCACATAAAAGGGGGGTTTGCTAGAAGGGGGGTTCTAGAAAACCCCTTTTAATGGGTTTTTCTTTTTTTAATGTTATTCAAGAGGGATTTGCTAGAACCCCTCTATTTTTCACTTCTTCCCCTCCATGTGCAGTTTTCTGTAAATTTTTTCCTTTCAAAGCTCGGGTTGAAGATGAAAATGGAATCAAATTCATAGACCCAATTGGAGGATTATAGTCCTCAAAACAAGCTATCCATCAAGTATAATTTTAATATATTTTGGTTTTTTGTTTTTTGTTTAGTTTAATTAAACATATTTTTTTCATCAAAAATCAAGCTCTTTGTTCTACACGTGGAAAAGTAGTAGATTATAAAAAAAATCTAAAAATTTCTATGCCCTTGATATTGATGTCCTTGATCTAAGAAAAACAAAATTGATTTTTGATACATACCAAAAAAGTTACATGTTAGCAAGTAAACCTATGTCTAAATTTATAATTGGTTTGAATTCAAAACTTAATTAAGAAAAAAAATTCAATAAAACACAATGAAACTAAATTCATGCCCTAAATATCATAGTTAAAAATCATAATTCGAAAAAATAGAATTTTATCCTTCATAGAAAAAAGGTTAAGTGTTAGCAAGTACACAACACTCTTCAAAAATGATGTTTACTGTTAAAAACTAGTTTTCGAAGGAGATAGAAAAATAAATGAAATTTAATTTAATTTTTTTTATTTTTGTTAGAATATACAGAAAAAATTTCATAACTAGTTTGCATCATCTTCAAATTTCTCATGGTTTAACAACTATAGGTGCCAGAAAGTGAAGATTTAGTTAAAAAATTTCAGTTCAATGTCAAGTTTGGCCAAAATGTGTAAACCACTATTGTGGGATCACCCAAGTCCATCTAAAAGAATGCTCCACATTCCTTCACTATTGATGCTTTGTGTTGTGTTATGGAGACCAACTAGATTTAGATGGGAAGTTTTTCACCAATATTTTATTTAATTTTCCACACTTATTAAATATTTATGTTGCACTTTTATCTAAAAGGGTGGTTACAAATAAATAGTAAATGCTGGAAGTGATTAGTTACATTTATATACTATAAAATTAAAAGATAGGTGAAAGTATTCAATGTAGGCACCCAAAAGAAAACATTTTATTGGGTCCATGAGGCACAACCAATGGCCACACTTCATTTATAATTACAGGACATGTGTGAGAGCATATAAAAATACTTGGTGACATTTTTGAGGGAAGCAGGTCATGAAAAACATTAGTAGAAAATTGCATATAGCAGTGGCTAAAAAAACACAAGAAGCATGTGGGTACACACAACAAAGGCTATGTAAAATCAACAGTGGGAAAAACATGGAAAAATGTTGCTGCATGTTGTTGCATGTCTTTGCATGTCATTGTAAAGGTTATTTTATGGGATTAATATATATTGGACCCTATGTTGGTGGATGTAGCCCAGTTTTGGGTGAACCACGTTAAATCTTTGTGTTGTCTTATTGCTGCTGTAATTTTCTCTATGTTTTATTTCTCTGTTTTATTGTTCAAATCTACATTTAATTGATATATATCTATCTTCTAACCCTAACAAGTGGTATTAGAGTGTGTTGTGGTTAGTTATCCTTTGCAAGAAGATCTCATAGTTGAGTGGGAGTTGTGGCAGACGAAGGTAAGTTGAAGGTTGACAAGTTCAATGGGAAGAACTATCAGTTATGGAAGATGCAGATGGAGGACTATCTCTATTAGAAGGATTTATGGCAGCCATTGGAAGAGAAAGCCAAGAAACCCTTGACTATGTTTGATAAGGATTGGGATATTCTTGATAGAAAGGTACTTGGCAGTATTCGTTTATGCCTGGCACAATTGGTGGTGTTTAGCATTTCAAAAATGAAGACAATTGAAGAGTTGACACAAACCTTAGCAAAGTTATATAAAAAGCCTTCAACTTTGAATAAGGTATTTCTTATGAAGTGTTTATTTAATATGAGAATGGTAGAAGGTGGGTCAGTTGCTGATCATTTAAATGAGTTCAATACAGTTACTGGTCAATTAACTTATGTAAATGTAAACTTTGATGAAGAAGTTAGGGCTCTTTTGATTATGTGTTCTTTTCCTGAAAGTTGGAATAGCTTGGTAATGGCTATTAGTAATTATGTTTCTAGTTCAAATATGCTAAAATTTGATGATGTTGTTGGTGTGATTGAGTGAGGAAATTTGTAGGAAAATATCAGGTGGTACATCCACATTAGGAAGTGTTTTGAATGCAGAAAGTAGGGGCAGGACAGAGGAGAGAGGAAATAATTTTGGAGGTTATGGTAAGTCATGAGGAAAATCAAAGGACAAGAGGTCCCAATCTAGAGACAAGAGGGATTGTTGGTACTGTGGTAAGCTAGGTCATTTAAAGAAGGATTGTTGGTCTTGTGGACATGGAAAAAGTAACCCTACTTTTTCTCATTTTTAGGCCCTCCTAGTGGACTTTGGCTTGATTTTTCCTACATTTAATGTTGTAATGTGGTCAACACATTCACATTAGGTCTTGGACCCTTGAGAATCATTAAGAATTCTAGGATGTCTTGTAAAAGTTTTGTGAAGTGTTGTAACCCACTTTCACACTATTCTAGGATCCTTTCACTATAATTCACTTAAATAACTCATTTTTATCACTTACCAAGTCTTATTTCAAAGTGTTGTAAAGAGTTGTAACAAACTCTAATGCTTTTCTGGACTTGTCATCACTAAATTGACCCTTTCTTATGTTTAAATGACCCCTTAATGTACTTTATGGCCATACTTAAGTGTATTTTTTAGAATATTCCTGTTAAACCTTATTAAATAAACTTCAATCCCCAAACACCCAGTAAAATTTCCCTAGTGGGACCAAGTCACCACCTAGGACGACTTAGTTCCACTGGGCATAAAAATCAAAATAATTTCAATTTTTTGGCGAGATTTTATCCTCTTACCCTTGAGGTAAGCCTGTGATGTGTTATTTTTAAGAAATATTAGAAAATCAAGTATAAATAAAAGGTTTTTCCTCTTATTTTAACCCCCATTCACCTAATTCATCTTCAAGCATCCTAATTCATTATTCAAGCAATTATCAAGCATTCAAGCACTCTAAGCATTATCAAGTCATCCATTGGAGTACTTTATTGCATATCTTCAAATTTTTACATCAAGGGTTTGGTGAGTTTGTGACATTGCATGCTATTTATTCATCATTCTCTTTCTAGATTTCATTTCATTAACTAGGGTTTGATTACCAAATTAGGGTTTGACCAAGGAAAACCCCTATACTCTAACCCTTAATCCTTTTTCTCCTCTTTGCATGTGTGTTTGCAGGTCTTGTATGTATATTTATCAAAGAGTAAGGTGTCAAAAAGGTGTTTTAAATCCATCAAATTCATCAAAGTCAACAAAGCCCTAATTGAAGCTTGGAGACCTCTTTTAGCCCATTTTCTACAGGATCTAGACTGGACACCTGTCAGGAAAGGAAGTGCAGACCGAAAGCTACAGAATCCTATTCCAAATTTCCTGAGATTCCTAGGTGGACTAAATCACCATCTATGGAAAATTAGTCCCACTGCCAGGCTTGAAAAGTGGTTTCTACATTTTTGGATACCCATTTGGTAGATTCTTGTTTTGACATATTTTACCCGAAACTGGACTAAGTCACCCAACTTGGCGTAAGTGTCCCAGTCAACATTTCTAGTCAACTCTACAAGATTCTAGAGCCTCTTTGCATCATAATTCAGATTCCAGATACACCTCTCCAGTCTTGTTTAATTCTATCATTATTTACTTACATTCTTAGGTGTTTTTGCATACATCACTATGTTTTCAAACAAGTTGCATTTCTTAGGTTTTGCATTAATAACTCATTTCCTTTATTAGTTTATTACATTTAAACAATGTATCTAGGTGTATTACATTCATCCTTGCATTAAATTTGAATGTGTACATTGCATTTTGTCCCATCTTTCTCCTTTTAAGTGAAAAACCCTAGAAGTGCAAGAAAGCCATTTGGAAGCCAAAATCTTTTGTTCACATTTTGGTGAACCCAAATTTTGAACATTTTCTTTTTGATTTCATTTGCATCATAGGTTTCACTTGCATCAACATTGCATTAAGTGTTGCATTGTTTAATTTGCATCCCAGGGTTTTAAAAATTGCATTAGTGAAAAGCTCATATAGCTTGCATTTTTGCATCATACTTCATTGAAAAACACTAAAATTCTACATTTTCACACTATAGCTACATCTGTACATTTGAAAAACATCAAATTGCATTTAATTTTTTTGAAAAAATAAAAAAGAATCATCATTGGGACTAATTTTCCACATTGGGCGACTTAGTCCTGTACATTTTGCACTGTAATTTCTAGCATTTTCTGCACATTTTCTACATTTCTATTTTCTATTATTGCATTACTATTACAATTTCTAGAATTGTAGTTATTAGCTTTTTATTCCTCTTAGTTTTCTTTGCATTTCAATCCACCTACATTTAGAGACCTTTGCATGAGTGTTTGGTGTCCTATTGCTAATTCACTATTGAGACAAAGCTCAATACTCATGTTATCCCATGATAATACACTCGTTGTGGATCTTGGATTGTCTAACACTTCCAATCCTAGTATTATAACTAGTACACTAGGCATGGAACCTACCTTTAGCAATGCTTTGCCTTTCAATAACATGCAAGTTGACATACAAAATGATCACATTCTGCAAGAAAAAGTCATTAACATTCATGAGGACTTAACACATCTTCAACATAACTTGTGTCTTGAAAAAATTTCAACCACTGCGACCCCTGCTATAGAAAACATCCATTGCCTAATTGAAAGTGACGAAGGCCTAAACATTATGAAACACATTGCTGAGATATACCACAAACATGCTCCTTCCACTTCTAGTACATCTCAACCAACAAACACTATGATTAGTCAAGGAGGACCTAACACTCCTCCTCCCTCCACCGTGGAATCCATATCTACCTACACCACTCCCCAAGTTGCAACAATCATGTAATCTATTAGTAATGTGATACCTTCCTCTTCTATTCTTGCTAGCATTCTTAATTCTTATGTGGCATCGAATGTTCTCTCCTCTTCCACCATACCATCTATTAACATTCCATTCACTTTCCCCACCACTACATACACTCCATCACCACTTTCCCTTCCACCTCATACCACTTACACTGACCCTCTCATAACACAAATTTTCCAAACCATCTCCTCCATGCAAAAGAAAATATCCACCATCAACCAAAACTAGAATGAACCACCCACCTATTATGTTTGTAGCAGCCCATTATCTCTAGAAATATTAAGAACACCGATGCCACAAAGAATAAAGATGCCTAGATTTGAGAATTATGGACGAAGAGGCGATCCTTCTAACCATGTTAATGCTTACACAACCTTATTTAGTGACTTTGTCCTTGATGATAAATTTTTGGCCAAACTGTTTCCTAGGACTCTAAAAGACACTGCCTTAGAGTGGTTTTCATCTTTACCAAACAATTCAATTCGTTCATTCAATGAACTATTTGATGCCTTTATAAATCATTTTCAAGTGAATATGACTCTAAAGAAGACCTTGGCTGATTTAATAAGATGCAAACAAAATGAAGAAGAAAAAGTAACTGATTTTATCTCATGATACCAATATCTTTACTCTCAAATCGATGTCAAGATTCTTGATCCACATCTTTAGAAGATGTTTATTGAAAATTTGCAAACCAAGCTTCAGGATAAACTCACAATGATGAAATTTCCCTCTTTCATGCATCTATGTACAACCCTTTGTGACTATCACAATTAGGTTAGTAGTTGTGATGTAAAGTGCACTTCTAGCTGTGTTGAGAAATCCGAACATGTCAACCCAAAAAATTCACAACCATTTAGAAAAAAAAACAAAGGGTTCTTATAGTTCCATCCCCCTCAACAACCAACTCAACCCATCAACAACCGAGTAGAAATTGTTAAAGCCGCGATTCCTTATAGTTATGGAGATCCAAAATGATAGTTTACACCTTTACCAGACACTCTTCATAACACAATGTCCCAACTTATACAAGAACAAATGATCACTTTACCTACTGTTAAACCACTCGATCCCACTAAACCTTTACCACCAACCTTTCAACCCAACACCTATTGCCATTACCATAGACAAAATGGACATGACATGAAAAATTGTAATCATCTTAAATTCCTTGTGCAAGACCTCATTGATTTTGGCCATCTATCCATTTCAAATGTTAATGTTAAAGGAAATGTGTTTGTTGCCCCACCCAATCAAAATTTGCAAATTTTTACTAATCCCATGCCCAAACACAATGTGTCATTTTTCAAAGCCAGTGAAACTCAAAACAATGATGTGATGAATATTGATACAGTTATTGAACATCCTTATCCTATTCCACATACCACTACTATTAATCCTATGAATGAAATGGTAGGTGTGATAAACATTATCCCTCATAAGGGCCAACCTAATAAATTTCTTGATATTACTTTTTCTTCTAAAGAGATACTCCCAAATCTTCTTGATGGTCCTCTTTACATAGCCAAATGTATTTATGATAAGCCCACTAATGGGATACTCATACATCCCGCATGTGGAGAGAATGTGATCAATGAGGAATTTTTTGTATTGCATGATCTTTCTCAAGATGATTATGATAAACCAAGAGCATGGATCAAAACACACAATGGTTTTTCTTGCCCTATGATAGGATTGATCATCCTTCCATTACATATAGGACCTAAAATAGTGGATGTTACATTCTCCATCATCCCGCAGTTGGATTAGTTTCATGTGAGGGTAGGCCATCCATGGCTTCACTCAATGAAAGTTGTCCCTTCTGTCATACACAAATATTTAAAGTTTTCGCTTGACAATGACATATTCATTGTTCACCATATTGGCTTTCACCCTTTGTCTTCTAAAAGAAACTTCTTATAATCCTTTTGGCCCGAGCCCGTGGAACCTATAACACCTCGCAAAGAATTCTTTTTCATTACTTACCAAAAGTTTAAAGCAAAGAAAATTGCTGAATTATCTCTCCACAACATGTCCCCATCCACTTCCAGCACTCCTATCCTAGAAAAAAAATGATTCAAATTGCACAAGAACCAACCCATCACACTCAACCAACACCTAAAACCTCCCCCACATCGTCCAAACGACTGTGAGATGATGATAACAACCCTGTCTTACCTCATATAAAACAAGTTTATAGGGAAAAGGAGAAAGTGGTTGAAAACCCTTCCATGGTTTCTTTTGTTCCTCCCTTTAGGGAAGAAACACAACCAATGGTTGATCTACCCACTCCTTCACAAGCACAACTTGAAAATAAAACCAAAATAAATAGAGGAGCTAGGGAGCGTAGGCGTAGACGTTGTGCCCTTGCTCGCAAGACACAAGACGAAGAAAACAAAGAAAATCAAAATACGCAGTTGACATAAGTAATGCATGACGACCCTCCTCCTCAATCACAACAAAATGATCCCATATAGCAACCCCAACTCATGATACACCCTTCATTATACATTGTCATCCGTCCTCCTATTGTGATTAACCTAGATGACGATGATGAGATTATTAAAATTGACGAAGAGGTGCATAATGATATAAATACATTATTTTCCTCTTCCATGAGCTTAACCAACAAATCTCCTACACCAAGTGTA
The DNA here is from genome assembly GCA_007258455.2 of Sequoia sempervirens. Classification (NCBI taxonomy): domain Eukaryota; kingdom Viridiplantae; phylum Streptophyta; class Pinopsida; order Cupressales; family Cupressaceae; genus Sequoia; species Sequoia sempervirens. The sequence continues at coordinate 210,014 of VDFB02113962.1, forward strand.
GAACCTGGTACTTCCCCTAGTTTGAAGCTTGCACTTGCCCCTTTGGCTAGTCATCCACCCTCGACATATCCTAAACATGATTGGGAGGTGGATGACTTGCTTGATGGTTCACTTGCATTTTCCCTATTAGTCTTTTTTCTTTTTCCTTTTGCATGTGTGTATCGTGTTCCCAAGTGATGTGTTGTTTGATGTTCTCTCTCTCTTTGTGACATTCTTCTATTTGTACCTTCATTCTTCTATATGTCATACATTCATTTTTCTTTTCCTTTTGTTTTGCCTTTTCCTTTTGGGGATGATGCAAAGTTTTGAGACACTATGTCTATTCCATGTTGACCCAAAAGGACCCATTTCCCCCTTTCCTTTTGTCTTTTTCTTGTGTTTTCCTTTTGGGGATGATGCAAGGCATTGAGACCGCAATGTCTCTTTCATGTTGACCCAAAAGGCCCCCCGCTTTTCTTTTTCTTTTCCTTTTTTGTGTTTTCCTTTTGGGGATGACGCAAGGCATTGAGACCAAAATGTCTCCTTCATGTTGACCCAAAAGCTTTCCCTTTTTCTTGTGTTTCCTTTTGGGGATGATGAAAAGTGTCAAGACACCCTATGTCTCTTCCATGTTGACCCAAATGGATCTTTCTCTTTCCTTTGTTTTCACTCTCTTTGTGTCCTTCTAGTTTTATGTATTTGGGGAATGATGATAGTCTTGAGCTCTTTACAAAACATTACAACAAAGAACATACTGACCCCAAATCCATAGATCCCTTATGTGTTTGGTTTTTTTATTTTGGGGGCAACTCCTTCCTTTTTCTCTTTCTTTTCTTCACATGACGTAGCCTTACTCATAAACATATGACTTGGCATAGGGCTTTCCAAGTTGGCTCTCATGTCTTCTTTCTTCTTCTTTGCATTTTCATTTGCTACTTTAAAGTAATTTCTCACAAAATGGTGTGTAGCAATTCCTTTAAAGTGGGGGCATACATTGGCATTATTCATTTGCATTTTTCCTTTTTCTTGGCTCTTAGTGTAGCCTTGTTACTTCATATGATGCATTTTGTCACTTTGTGGATGACATTGGGTATAGTGTCCTTCATGAGAATGATCTATCTTAGCATATTACATTCCTCTTAATGGCTTGATGTGACACACTACATCCCCTAAGTTGTGAATCTTTTATTATTTGATTGGTCCTCTCTTGGAGAAATTAGACACTGTTCCCTAAGTTAAAGAACTCACATGAACCAAGCAAGACTCCTTTGAACATCTTTTGCATGTTACAGTTTGCATTTGTTATATGACTACCTTGCATAACACAACTTGCATTCATGTAGTGCCATCGCATTTGTTCATGAGTTCTAAGCATACAAGGCTTTGCTTGTCTCATGAAGCATGAAATAGAATTTTCCTTTGTGGTGCCTTATTAAAGTTATCAGGAGGTATAACTTTGGTATGGTTGAGCAGGAAGCCCATTCTGAGGCATGAATTTTTCCCATAACCACCTGCATGTGTGTGAGTGCATACCAGTCATGAGTGTATGTTTCTCACCTTTTGGGCCTTCTCACCCGGCGAAAAACCATGAGTTCTGTCACCCTAGAGTGAGTATGCATTTACTTTTCGAACAAAAAACATAGATCTAATCCACAATGGGATGGAAAAATGATCGAAGCTTGATCCAGCTTTCTTCCTTTCAACTTCCTTCTTTCATTCTTATTCATCATTTTCATGTGTGTTCCTTTGTGCTTATGTTTAGTTTTCCATGGGATCTTGATCCCGAGGGCTTGATCATCCCTCTTGATTGTTGTTATCTCATTTTTGCTAAGCATTAGTTCATTGAAACCCCTCTTGATTGCATGATCAACTACTTTAGTGTGAGTTTGAAGCAGGTTTATCTTCTCACTAAAGTGGGGGCTAACTATGAACACAGAAAAAGTAACCCTTCTACTTTTTCTCATGTTCAAGCCCTCCTAGCGGACTTTGGCTTGATTTTTCCTAGATTTAATGTTCTAATGTGGTCAACATGTTCACATTAGGTCTTGGACCCTTGAGAATCATTAATAATTCTAGGATGTCTTGTAAAAGTGTTGTGAAGTGTTGTAACCCACTTTCACACTTTTCTAGGACCCTTTCACTATAATTCACTTAAATGACTCCTTTTTATCACTTACCAAGTCTTATTTAAAAGTGTTGTAAAGAGTTGTAACAAAATCTCATGCTTTTCTAGACTTGTTATCACAAAATTGAGCCTTTCTTATGTTTAAATGATCCCTTAATGTACTTTCCGACCATACTTAAGTGTATTTTTGAGAATATTCTCATTAAACCTTATTAAATACACTTCAATCCCTGACACCCAGTAAAATTTCCCTGGTGGGACCAAGTCGCCACCTTGGGTGACTTAGTCGCATTGGGCAAAAAAATCAAAATAATTTCATCTTCAAGCATGCTAATTCATTATTCAAGCAGTTATCAAGAATTAAAACACTCTAAGCATTATCAAGTCATCAATTGGAGCACTTTATTCCATATCTTCAAATTTCTACATCAAGGGTTTGGTGAGTTTGTGACATTGCATGTTGTTTATTCATCATTCTCTTTCTATTTCATTTCATTATCTAGGGTTTGACCAAGGAAAACCCCTATACTCTAACCCTTAATCCTTTTTCTCCTCTTTGCATGTGCATTTGCAGGTCTTGTATGCAAATTTGTCAAAGAGTAAGGTGTCAAAAAGGTGTTTTCAATCCATCAAAGTCATCAAAGTCAACAAAGCCCTAATTGAAGCTTGGAGGCCTCTTTCAATCTATTTTCTATAGGATTTGGACCAAACACTATTGGCAACACTATTGGCATTAATGTCTTAAAGGCTGTATATGTCGAGGATATTGAGAAAATTGTAATGAAATAAGTTGTAGGTTGTCAGTGGTGAAGTGAAGTTCATTCTGTTGGTGTGTTCAATATGTTTATGATCAGAGGTTGTGGATTAAAGGGTTTCTTGTTGAGTATATCTACTTTATCCATGTTAAGTTTCAGAGATCCATGTGAAGATTTGTTTGTGTTATGAAGATTTATACTCTGACAGTCATTTTGTTGCTTCAGTTGGTGTTCCTAAATGAAGATGATTTGATTTTAGCAAGTTTAGTTGTTGTGGATTCTTCTCTAGTGATTCATGATGTTTGTGGATGTTTCTAGATTGTGCTCTATCTATGTTGCATTTCCGCATTGATCGTTGTGCTCATGATTCAAGATTTTCTCTTGCGTGTTCATGATTTTCATGTTCTTGGATGATAGGGTGTTGTAGCGTGTTGTGGATTTTCGAGGATTAATTTTTGAAGGTGGTTCGTGTTTGATGATTTTACTTTGGGTCTTCACTATGTTGTGGCTGACCTTGGTTGATTCGTATTAATAATCTTTAATTTTTTGGGCCGATAGTTTGTATTCATTTTATAATTTCATTAAGGCTAACATGTAGTGATGTAATTTCTTGTTGTGGATATATATAAGCGATTGCTTTATCACTTGAAGGCATGAGTATGTAAAGTGTGTGAGTCCTTTGTGTGAATATTGTTCAAATCTTTCAAAGGTAGAAGCAGAGTGTGAAGAAGAGTGAAGAAGTGTTCATGTGATTAACCAGAATTGTAATCAGGCATTAGCATATGCTATTTTTCTCAGTTCAAATCTTGTAGATGTAATCCAAATCTCTTTGTAAGACAGTGTGTCTTCCTTTTGTAATTGAGTAGCGAGCTCTAGGAAGTGTGCCTGAATGCATGTGCATTACCCATTCATATTTATTTATACTTTTAACAGGGTATAATCTTGTGGACTGACCTCCACCGTGGTTTTTCCCCTAATAGGGTTTCAACAAAAAAAATCTTGGTGTTATGTGTGTTTTTGATGTGTTGTTGATTTATGCTTTCATGGTTATTGATCAGATCTAAGAATAAGGTTAACAAGTTGAATAAGTTTGAAATTTTGTGACAACTGATTCACCCCCCTCTCAGTTGTCTACCCCTGTGTTTCCAACAATTGGTATTAGAGAAGGTTCCTTGGAAGAAGTTTAACAGCTTGAGGTGATCCGGAATGGCGACATACAAGAAGGATAGTCCAAGATTTGATGGAACAAATTATTCTCTGTGGAAGACTCGAATGGAGTTCCATCTGAGATGCATTGGTGAACCCTACTGGAGCATTACAAGCAATAGGTATGTTATTCCTGAGAATGGTCCTACTACTATTGCTAAGATTAGGGATGGTGAGTACAATATTAGGGCTAAGGAAGCATTGTTGAGTGCTTTGACTAATTCTGAGATGACAAATGTTATGTATTTGAAGACTACTTATGAGATCTGGAAAAAGTTAGTTTTGTATGAAGGTGATGCTAATGTGAAGATTGATAAGTTACAAAGTCTAAAATGGAAATATAAAATGTTGAGAATGGGTGATGATGAGAACATTACTACTTTCATGAAAAGAGTGAATGAACTTATGTGTGGTATTAGATGTGTTGGTGGATAGTTGGAAGAATAAGAGATTGTTGCTAAAGTGCTTAGATCCTTGCATTCTGCATACAAAGTCAAAGCTACTGCTATTGAGGAGCTCTAGACTGTAACAAATGTAACCAGAGACATGTTGATTGGTAAGCTTACTTCTTTTGAGTTGAGTGAATTTGGTGAAGCCCTTTCTAAGATAGAATATGCATTCAAGGCCACTACTTCTATAAGAGATAAACAGAGATATGATCCAGGAGAAATTTCTTCTAGAAAGGTATTCAAGTATGAGGAGGAAATGAGAGAGATTGAAGAAGAGGAGGGAAAGCTAGATGATCTTAAAGCACTTATTGTCAAGAGCGAAGGCAAAGGAGAAGGTAAGTATAAAGGGAAATTTCCTATTAAATATTTTTCTTGCAATAAGATAGGTAATTTTTCATCAAGGTGTCCATAAAGAGTCCCTAAGCCAAGACCTAACAAGCCTATATTTCAAAAGAAGTGCTATTATGCTGCTGATGAAGGTGTGACAGATGATGAATCTGATAAAGGGAATGCAAGTTAAGATGAATGGGTATTTTTTGCTATCAGGGAAAATGATCCAACCCCTATTGAATCTGTTAGTTGCTCTAATGTGGGGAAAGCTCTAGCGGCCAGATTTGAAGAGAAAGATGAATGGGTGATTGGAAGTGGATGCTCTCATCACATGAAAGGTGATAAAAGAAAATTTGTGAGTCTGGAAAAGTATGATGGTGGTGTTGTAAGATTTGGTGATGAAAAAGCAGGTGTAATCCATGGCAGAGGATCCATTTCTCCTGAAGGTAAGAATAATACTGATGATTTTCTTTATGTGGAAGTTCTGAAACATAATCTTTTAAGTGTCGAAAAGATGGTTGACAAGGGATACAATCTTCAATTCAAGAATGGTAAGTGTAGAATATTGGGGAGTTTTGGAAATGTGATTACTTTAGGTATAAAAAAAAGGGTAACATCTTTCACCTGAATGATACTAGTAAAAGTTGTCTGATTGCTCAAGTTGATGAAAGTTGGTTGTGGCATAGAATAATGTCATGTAAACTTTGACAATATTGTTAAGATAAGTTCTACTCAGGCAGTACGAGATCTTCCTAAGTTGGTAAAGCCTACTAATACTATATGCAAGGAATGTCAGTTAGGGAAGCAAACTAGAATTCCATTTCGGAGCAAACAACATTTTTCAAAAGAAGTGTTGGAGCTTGTTCATATTGATTTGTGTGGTCCTTCTATAATCAAAAGTTTACAAGGAGACATGTACTTCATGTTACTTATTGATTATTACTCTAGATTGATGTGGGTAACTTTCTTAAGGGAGAAAAATGAAGCTTTGGAGAAATTCAATACTTTTAAGGCTATGGTTGAGATAGAGATAGGTCTGAAGATTAAATGTCTAAGATCAGATAGAGGTGGTGAATTCACTTCTCATGAGTTTAATTATTTTTGTGAAGTGCATGAGATAAAGAGACAATTATCTACCCCATAGACCCCTTAGGAAAATGGAGTTGTGGAAAGGAAGAATAGGATAGTTCAAGATGTTGTGAGGACTATGATGCTGGAAGGAAATGTTCCTCATATCTATTGGAGAGAAGTTGTGAGTACTGCTGTTTACATCCTCAACCAGGTACAAGTCAAAGGTGACACTAGCAAGAACCCTTTTGAGCTATGGACTGGTCATAAGCCTACTACTAGATATTTCAAAATATTTGGAAGTAAATGCTATGTTAGAAGAGATGAAGAGATAGGAAAGTTTGATGCTAGGAGTGAGGAAGGAATCTTTCTTAGTTATTCTACTAAGAGTAAGGCCTATCGGTGCTACAACAAGAGATTGAGGAAAGTAGTTGAAAGTGAAAATGTAAAGGTTGATGAAGACTTAGCTAGACCATCTAGAACCTGTGGATATGATTCAAATGATCAGAATAATAGTTTAGTCACATGAAAGAATCTACATACTCAAAATCAAGTTCGGATCATTCTGATAAATCAAGAAAATCAAGAGGAAGGAACTAGTGAAGGTGCAAAAGAGAGATCACAAGAGCCAAAAGTTCATGAACATCTTAAGAATCCAAGGTATGTAAGACTGAATCATTCAGAAGATTAAATTATAGGTGATAAGAACAAAGGTGTTTGGACTAGGACAAAAATTGTAGAAGAATACTATCTGATTTCAAAGACTGAGCCTAATAATGTCAATGAAGCATGCAAAGATGAAAATTGGGTAGAAGCAATGAAAGAAGAGCTACAAAAAATTGAGAAGAATAATACATGGATTCTTGTTCCTATACCTAGGGACAAAAATGCAATTGGAACTAAATGGGTCTTTAGAAACAAGCTGAATGAGCAAGGTGAAGTTGTTAGAAACAAAGAAAGATTGGTGTGTAAAGGATATTCCCAGATGGAAGGAATTGATTTTGAAGAAACTTTTTCCCTTGTTGCTAAGATTGAAGACATGAGATTATTTCTTGCTTATGTTGCTTACAAAATTATAAGGTTTATCAGATGGATGTCAAGTCAACATTTCTAAATGGCGAACTGGAAGAAGAGGTGTATGTAGAGCAACCTGATGGATTTCAATTGACTAATTAGGGAGATATGGTTTGTCGGTTGAAGAAAGCATTGTATGGACTTAAGCAAGCCCCAAGAGCATGGTATGCTAGATTGGACAAGTATTTGTTGAAGCTTAGAAAGATACTACTGATAGTAATCTATATTTCAAGATTGATGATGATAAAGATCTGATTGTTGAAGTCTTTGTTGATGATATCATTTTTGGAGGAGATGATAGTTTGTGCATGAAGTTTGTTGATGAGATGCAAAATGAGTTTGAGATGTATATGATTGGTGAGATGAAATTCTTTTTGGGATTGAAAATTACTCAGTTAGATAAAGGGATCTTCATATCTCAGTCCAAGTATGTGAAAGAATTGCTAAAGAAGTTTGGTATGGAAGATTCAAAGCCAGTTGGTACACCTATGGTGACTGGATGCAAGTTGACACAAGATGATGATTCTCTGAAAGAAAGTCAAACTAGATACATATCGATGATTGGTGGATTGCTTTATTTGACTCAAACTAGACCAAATATTATGAATGTTGTATGCATTGTTGCAAGATTTCAAGCTGATCCTAATGAATCTCATGTAACTGCTGTGAAGAGGATTTTCAAATACTTGAAGGGGACAGTTGATTTTAGGTTGTGGTATCCTAAAGATGATGATCTTACTTTGAGTTCTTTTACTGATGTTTATTGGGAAGGTGATGTGGATGACATAAAGAGTACTAGTGGTGGTGCATTTTCTTGGGTAAGAAGCTGATTTCATGGTTAAGTAAGAAGTAGAATGCCATTTCTCTATCTATTTTAGAGGCATAATACATTGTTGTTGCTAACAATTGTACTCAAGTATTTTGGATGAAGAAGATGCTAAAAGATATCAGAGTTGTGTATGATGAACCCATTGCTATATTCTGTGATAATTCAAGTGCAATTAAAATTTCTAAGAATCCAGTGCTGCATTCAAATACCAAGCATATATCTATCAAAATTCACTTTTTGAGAGAGAAGGTGAGTGAAAACGAAGTCAGATTGGAGTATGTTCCTACTAAGGAACAAATTGTAGATATCTTTACAAAGTCATTGCCTAGGGAAAATTTTGAGTATCTTAGAGGGAAGCTAGGGGTGATTACCCCTCCTAATCAAAACTAAGATGCATTAACTTGCATCAATCCGTGCATTTCATGATCATATTTTGATCCAGATTGATGTTGTGGTGGCTGCTACTCAAGGGGAGTAGTAAGATGTTTAGATATGTGGTTCAAATCTTGTGTGGAGAAAATAGATCTTTGTCATTGATGTCAAAGGGGGAGAAGAGTCATGTGAAAAACTATGAATTATTTGAGGAGAAGAGTCATGTGAGAGAATAGTTGTTAAGGAGAAAAGAGTCAGAACCTAAGGGGGAGTAAGTATTGAAGATAGTTGCATTGATGGTGTTTTTCACATCATGTGTTGCCATCAATGCCAAATGGGGAGATTGTTGGATGTTGTGGTTGTGTTTCTGATATGTGGTTTTCATTGATGTCAACACTATTGGCATTAATGTCTTAAAGGTTGTATATGTCAAGGATATTGAGAAAATTGTAATGAAATAAGTTGCAGGTTGTCAGTGGTGAAGTGAAGTTCAATTGTTGGTGAGTTCCGTACATTGATGATCTTGTTGTGGATTAAAGGGTTTCTTGTCGAGTATATCTAGTTTATCTACATTAAGTTTCAGAGATCCACGTGAAGATTTGTTTGTGTTATGGAGATTTGTATTCTGACAGTCATTCTATTGTTTCAGTTGGTGTTCCTAAATGAAGATGATTTGATTTTAGTAAGTTTAGCTGCTACAGATGCTTCTTTAGTGATTCATGATATTTGTGGATGTTTCTAGATCATGCTTTATCTATGTTGCATATTTGCATTGATTGTTGAGCTCGCGATTCGAGATTTTCTCTTGCATGTTCATGTTTTTCATGTTCTTGGCCGATAGGGTGTTGTAGAGTGTTGTGGATCTTCGAGGACTAATTTTTGAAGGTGGTTCATGTTTGAGAATTTTATTTTGGGTCTTCACTATGTTGTGGCCAACCTTGGTTGATTCGCATTAATAATATTTAATGTTTTGGGCTGACAATTTGTATTCATTTTATTATTTCATTAAGGTGACATGTAGCAAAGTAATTTATTTTTGTGGATATATATAAGTGATTGCTTTATAACTTGAAGGCATGAGTATGTAAAGTGTGCGAGTCCTTTTTCCAAATATTGTTTAGATCTTTTGAAGGTAGAAATAGAGTGTTAAGAAGAGTGAAGAAGAGTGAAGAAGTGTTCATGTGCTTAACCAGAACTGTAATCAGGCATTAGCATATGCTATTTTTCTCAGTTCAAATCTTGTGGATGTAATCCAAATATCTTTGTAAGACAGTGTGTCTTCCTTTTGTAATTGAGCAGTGAGCTCTAGGAAGTGCGCCTCAATGCATGTGCATT
>VDFB02113963.1:0-23704 GCA_007258455.2 Sequoia sempervirens
TTTGATCCAATATCTAGATTTGGCTCGACTCCAGCTTGAGGAATCCCTAGAGCATAAAACATAAAAATAATGAGAACATTGAAGTGATGAAAAGAAAAGACCAAAGACACAAAACAACTACATGCACATGTATGAAAACAAATCCATAAATGCATATCCAAGGATAGGATACACATAGGTCAAATTCCATGCCAAGCATCAAAGTTTGAGGATTATGCATACAAGTGACTTAGAAATTTTAGGCTAGTGATATAGCAAAGGAAACCCTTAGAGTATAACAAGGTGATCCAAAGATCCCCAACAAAATTGGGCTATAAGATGTTTCAAGGTTTCAAATAAATTTCCAATATGTGCTAAGATGAAAAAATTTAAAAATTTATGGGACATAAAACACAACCCAAATAATCAACTAAAACCAAACACAAATATTGAAACAAAAAGAATTGGCTTAAGGAATTAGAGTCAAGGATCAGATAAACATTGCAACTTGCATGACCAATATGAATTGAGGACATTTAAAAGTATTTATAGTCATTCAAGTGCAATGATGGTTAGAAACCTTCAAAACAAATGTGTGTTAAGACATAATTTAAAGAATAATCATATATAACTATTATTCCTTGGCACCATATAGCTTGATTTTTGATGTATACATGTGTTAGTCTCTAGAAAACCTAACATTGCATTGGCTTTAAGTATAATTTTAGTTCTAATTTTCAAATAATTCTAGAGCTTAGAATTGGGCATTTATTAAAATATTAAAAAAATATTTTTAAGGAACTATTGATCATTAGATTAAATTCAATGGGAGTTTAGAAAAATATTAAGCTAATTAGATGTTGCAATGTAGATTGGATAGAGGATATTGATCACCAAATATCAACATTATAATGCTACTTCATTGTACATGAAGGTGTAGTTTCATGAATAATTAGAAAAAATAATGGTTTCTTTGAAGTGTAAAGTTAAAAATGTAGGAATTTGCCAAAGCCATACAAGGCAGTGTAATGTGGTTTGAAAAATTGTGAAGAAATAAAAAGTGGCATAGTAGGGGACACAAAATTTAAGGTTTCATTGGAGAATTAGTATGTATTGAATACACTATCATTTTCTTCATGAACAAAGTAAAGAGAAAATTGTGTAGATGCAATACTCAGCAATGATAATGTGATGACAAAAACATTAAACAAAGGTATTGGTAAAAGATAAGTGTAAGGTTTGTAGGGAAGGATTTAATGTACAATATTTTAGTTTAAGAGTACATTTTAAGTTGGGGTATTGTAAGTTGAAAATGGTCATACATTAAACATTTCTAATTTTAATAAGAAATCCAATGCAAAATGTACATACAAATTTATGTTTAGGTGTACTAATGGAATTATTGGGTGGGAGTAATGCTGCATTATGGTTCCATCCCATCCAAATGAATACTCTTTTTTCAAAGTATAAGTCCTAAACACACACTTGAGAGTGAGAGAAACAAGCATGTACCTTGTTTCTTTCTGTGATCAAGTTTTCAGGTTTTGTTCATTGCACTCTTTGTTCTTTTAAGCTGTTTTGACAATTTTTGGTTCAGGGGACTGTTTTTGTTCTTGTTGTTTTATTGGCTTAAGAGATGACTCGAAACAAGTCCTCTACCAACTTAGTTAAATTATCCTCCAAATTTTGCCTTGATTGATAAAAATTAAAAGTTGTCGAGCTCCAATATTTGCCTCCTTGATAAATATGCAAAAACTTCTTCTCCAAAATCTGTGCTCCAAGTGATATAAATGAGAATTAATCTTGCAATTTGATATCCATAATAATGAAAAATAAGCTTCTATTTATATGCATATGGGATAGGAAAAAAATTATTCTAGTGTACATGGAATAACTAGATCCTAGTTTAAATGAATCAAGTAGTAAACAAACAAGTTATTTCATTGTGGAGTTTTTTGTTATTTAATTCATAGGTATGCACAACATATCTAGTAATTTTAGAATTTTGTTAAAGTTTCAAAAATGTATATTAGAGGTATAATTTGAATTGAATTTTTTTGAGTATATTTTGAATTGAATTTCAAGTTACTTGTCAAAATGTATAATAGAGGTATAATTTGAATTAAATTTTCTTAATTAAACATTTGAATTGAATTTCAAGTTACTTGTAAGAAACGTATAATAGCTCGATATAATTTGAATTGAATTTCAAGTTACTTGTCAAAAAGATTATATCTTGTTCTAAACTCAATGGTTCATGTTGCTTAAGTCATTGAAAAAAAAATATTTATTGTGATCAACATGAATGAACTTAATTATAAAGTGGCATTGATTTCCCTAAAATTCTACTAGAGGTCAAATGTATATTGAATATAAGGAAATGTAAGCTGTAAGAGATCATAAAATAAGAAAACATGTATGTATATTGAATTTTTAAAGCAAATGCATACATATATTATGTGTAAACATATTTTAAACCATAAAGCCGGCATCATGTACATACATGCTCAGATTGATACATATAAACTATAAACACATATTATAAGCAAAGAGGCAAAATGTATGTATATATCATATAAGAAAATATATGTACATATCATATAAGCAAATGTAAATTAAAGATCATCAAATGTCGAATAATAAAGATCAACAAATAAGCAAATGTATGTATATCATATAAGCAAATGTAAGTTAGAGATCATCAAATCTCAAATACTAAAGATCATCATGTATAAGCAAATACATGTGGTAAAGATCATAAATCTAGTGTGCATGGCCTAATATGAATGTCTACTTCTAGTCGAATGGCCATCTGAATGAGAACGGTCCTGCTCTAATGGATGTGCTGAGCCCTACAAATAAAATTGTGTACAAGATGTGTTAAATACATATAATTTATATTAACTAAATTTTATGAAAGTTATTTTTAAATGAACTTGTATTTTTAAATATCAATCTAGATCTATGCATACATAAATATTGCATGTACATATACACGTGTGATTATATAAAAATGTAAAACTCACATGTCCACTAGTAGCAGATTCATCCACAGAGTCACATCGATCATGCACACGATATGGACCAAGGCTAGGAGTGATATGAGGTATGTCCACCTGTAACAATATATATGCATATATATATCAACTTACATGAATATCTAGTTAAAAAAATAATAATAATAATGAAAAAAGAATTGAAACATGCACATGCACACATACATGCACATCATCTGATATTGGATGACCTAGAAGTCCTCTCAAACGGTCACCTCCACCATATCCACCAAATGGTCAAGCGATGAATCAACATCTACATCCATCTGATCTATCCCATGTCGTGCTAGAAATGATGAATGTAGAGGACTATGAAGGTGAGATGGCATCGACAATGATGAACCATAACCAATCAACATATTAGTAAAACCCATAGTTTATGCAGCTGTCGAATGAACTGTAGGTGGATCCTGATGTGCACTAGTGCTCGGCTGAGAGTGATGGGATCTTGGAACTGAATGACCTCTGCATCTAAAATGATCTTTAACATGCTCTATATCGATCCCATTGTCTGATGCAATGTGGGCATATTCCTCCAACAGTTCCTCAGCCAAACAATGCAGAGTCATGCGTGCCATATCTCCTGTAAGTGCATCAAGTTGTGTAGGAGTAGGGATGCCAACCACTGTAAAAGGATCCATGGTGGTCCACTGTGCTAAAAATGGCATGGATTGGGAATGTCTAGACATCAAATACTGACCTATACGATCATCAGATATCCTAGTGGTGGCAGTCGCAATGTCACCTACAATGTCAATTGCTTCCTTTTGGGAAGCAACGACAACCTCATCTGCTATGGGGGCTAGAGCTGGGGTGAGAGCAGGAGACCTCTCACCAACCAATACCCTAAACACTGGGGGTGGTCTATCTACTCGATGATAGGTGGGCCTATCAACAATCCTACCATGTTGTTGACTAGCATATGGTGGAATGTCCAGGTAGTTAACTTTGAGGCCCAAATGGACCTCAACATACAACTGCTGAACAAAATACAATGGAATCTGGTCATTTTTTGGGTATAGACCATGTACTGTGAGAAATCATGGGTAGATCAATGAGGCCATAGCATGATCGACACATCTAGTGACCTGGTATCCCCTAACCTTACACACATTTTGATAAAATGGAAAACAAGTGGCTTTTTATCATTTCTTTGGTGACACTATCCTATATTTTTTTAAGGGGAACGTCACCATGTACTTCTTCCCGCATGCGGGAAAGAATAGTAGCTACTCTATCTTGGGAATATGCACTAGTCCTCTCAAATTCATCTTTTAGTTTTTCTAGACTATGCAATATTAATATGCATGGTTCACTATATATCCTCGGGTTTGTACCCTATGCTAATGAATCTCTCAATTTTTTAATCTCATTAGTGGTATTTCCAAACAAATTTTATGCAGGTGGAACATCTTCATTTTCCATGTTATATATGTATGTACACCTAAAGAAGCAATGAGACCTTGGTAAATAATATATCTAGATATAGAGAATATATTTATCTAAAATAGTTCTAATAATTCATCTACTCATCAATAATATTTTCATACCATTAACAATTTAAAAAGAATTGGAAGACAACTATAATCTATAACATAGCATCCTTAAATGGTTCAAATTTTATTAGAAACAATGAAAAGAAAGAAGAATAAGAAAACAAAGATTGAGTGTAAAATTATTTGAAAATAATTGGGGATAAAATATCTAATAATCTAATAGTTGTTGTATAAATAGACGAAAATATATAATTTAAAATTTTGCACAACTTCTAATTATGATAAAGACAAGAATCTTAATCTATACTACCATTATTTGAGTTTGGTTTTAATAGAAATTGAAAAAATTATAATCATAAAAAACAATGAATAAGCTAAGGATCATTTTAACAATGGTGAGATTGGTGCCTAGGAATTATTTCAAAATTATAATATTCAACATTCTCATCTGGAAATTATATGTAAGCTAAGGATCGATCTGGTTATATATTTTCATAGATTTAAAATTTGAATATTTATTACTATAACACTATACAGTTCATTACAATTAGATTTTTAAATAATATTGTAATACTTTATTATGTCTTTGAAATTTGCTTTGTGGATTTTAATGTTGTTTTCTAAATTTAAGTTAGAGTAAGTAGAATCTAATGAGATACCTTAAAAATATTCAAGCTTTATAATTTAAATCTCCCTCTTATAAATATAGTTTTTTATAGTCTTACAATTTCTTGTGTCATTTGTTCAATTATTTTAGCTATGGATTTAGTCGCAATCTTGTAGGAGGTATTAAGAAGAGTAATTAGTATCCACCCTCAGATAAAAAAATATTTTTCCTTTAGGAATTAATTTATCAACCCTTGATTAATAGAATTTAAATGATGGATCCCTTCGATAAAGCTACTTTTTATACCTCATAGAGTCCTCCTTGATGAATGGACATATTGTTTTAAGGAATTGTGTAGCTAAACCATCTATTCCAAGACTTTTTGAGTATTCAAATCCTTCAAGGAAATATCAACCTCCTCAAGAGTGAATAAATTATCTAAATGTGCCTATTTTTTTAGACCAATTATTTTGGGTATGCAAATGCCAATCAATTCCTCAACTATATCTTGAAGTGGATCTCCTTCAACTAGATCAATTAAAAATTATTTGTAATGTTGGAGGAAAATGGATTTAATATCATTAGAGTTGTCATGGAACTACCTCTCTTGATCAACAATAGATATTATCCACTCTTGAGAATGTAAATATGTTAGAGATAACTAAAAAATAATTTGTATCCCTTATATCCTTTCATCCAATGTAGCCTATCTCTTAATTGAGATCCTCTACCACAATTAAGTTCAAATCTTCTAAGTTTTATTTCAACGGAAGCAACCACTCATTGTAGAAAAGTTATTAGTAAGTGCTAAAACCAAAACAAGTTTTTTTCCTATTTGGATCCATTTTTTTTCCATTCTAGATCTCTTTCTAGCCATATTCTTATTGTAAGATCATAGTAAGGTAGTGCAATAGATTTAATTGCATCATTCCACAATTGTATCCACTTACCATTTTGATGAGGTCTAGGAACATCAACCAAAGGGATATTAGGCAAGCAAGGTGATCAATTTTATTGAGGTGGGAAGTGTTGAGCTTGAAGGATAGATTATTAGGTATGAGGAATAAGAAGTTTGAAAAGTTTAAAGAATTGGGAGGTGATATGTGAGATAGGTTTAATAGAATCTACTTAAATAAGGGTGCTTTGTGGAGAGGGGACAATGGAAAGAGAAATAACTAAGTTTTAATCTATCAATACAACTAAGTTTCCATTAGTTCACCATCTCTTTAGTTGGTCCAAGTGAACTAGTGACCAGTATAAGAATATTTTTTGTCTAAAATGGGATCTAAACCCCTTATGGTATTTCTAGTTAGGATGTAGGAATTCAATTATTTTTTAGAGAGTTTATGAGAACTAAACCAACTTGTATCTTGGTTTTTTCCACCATATCATATTCACCTCCTTGTAGCCATTTAGTCATAGGGAGGGCATAAAAATCCATTCCCACAATTTAACTTGAGATGAGGAGTCATTAGGTATACAATAAAGAAAAAATGAATAGGTATTCCTTGGATTAGTAGTAAGCACTAAGCACAATTGTTGTTGGGGTCCACTCCTCAATAGATGATAAACTTAGTCAAGTATTGGGAAAGGTGGGTCAACCTTGCATCCTAATATTTTGATTTATTATTTTGTCCTTATATTAGGGAATGAGGCATCTCACTTTGTGTTGGTAGTTATTTGTCATTTGTTGAATGCTTCAAGGGAGTCTAAGATGTTCTAAGAGCATATAATATCATTATAGCTTTATAAGATGAAACCCTCTTATGACATATTCTTATGACATTTAAGAGCATGACTATAGAATATTTATAGTAAATTATTGACCAACATTATGAAAAATCATAAGAAATCTCTTAAGAAATAGCAATTGTGTCAAGGAAAAAGATGTGGACATTTACAAGAACTTTTTTTTTTAAGAAAAAGTGGGAGACCACTTATAATTTTATTTATATATAATATTTTACATATAGCTGGTTCATGCAGACATACTGGTGGGAAAGAACCAACAAGAAAACCCCCAGTTGTAGTCTGAGTAACAAATTTTACAAAATATCAAAGAAAACCTGGTGGAGGTCTGGTATAAATGACCAATTGTCTCAATTACAATATTACAAAAACACATTGGTTGAATACATAAAGTACATATACACATTCTCTTAATACACCCAAAATATTGCCCAAGAGAGACTGTCATGCTAGATATGCGGGTGACCCCGAATGCATGACATGGTGGAGTTACCAGGCAACTGCTAGGCATGAGGTGATGAAGTAGAATACTTTCCGAAAGATCTTGGGGGTTTCATGCATGCTGAGAGGCCATTGGTGAACTTTCTTTTGTTTCCACTCATTTACCTTTGTGTTGGCGATCATGCTCAAATGAAGGTTTTGATTTGTTAATATCAGGCACATAACGATAACAAAATTTCTTTTTGGATGAAGATGGAAGTTGCAAATCATGAATGCAAACATGACTTCTCAAGAAAGAAATGGCATGATATTTTCTTTTTAAATCATCAATCTCCTCCATGGAAATGGCAGATCTGTATCTGTTTAGAACTTGGTAGAGATGTGAAGAAGTGCCATCTATTGTGGATAATAACATGCCTTGGAATATGTCAACATAGGTCTATTCTTATGAAACAAAACCTTCTTTGAATAATTAACATTAGAAATTAATACAGTTTTGCAAGCATATTGTATAATCACACTAGAAACCAACAATGGAAGATTGAGAGTCTCAACTAAGAATCCCACCTTATAGATAACATTCATACTAGAAGCCAACAACTAAAGACCAAATTTCATAAATAAAGTTCATGTGTTATATATCATGCCTTTGAGGGATCCACAAGTACCATGAGCCTTTTGAAATCCTTCTCCATCTAAATGCATCCATTCCAAGACCATTGGGAGGTGGGTATACAATATGAGCCAAGTATTCATTTCTAATGTTAATTATTGAAAGAAGGTATATAAATTATTCGAGCATCTTAATTCTCATACAGAGTTACATCTTATTCAGTTTCTCAATGTATGATTTCCATATATTTGTAATTTTTTCTTAATATAAAAACATATTTTATTTTATTAAAATTAACCTATCTATTCCATGTTACAAAGGATTCTCTTATTTTAAATTATAAGTATATAATTCAAAATTAATTAGTAATTTTCAAGATAGAGTACACACAATTTCTTTAGTTAAAAAAAAATAATATTCTTATTTCCGTGTGAGAGTTATGTAGAATGGTAGTTTGATGTCTCAAAAATATTTCTTTCATATATACTAAATTTTTATCATTACATTATGAGTGAATCACATCTCAATTATACTCTTGAGAAACACATCAAAAATTTATAGAGTGGAAAGAAAAATAATCACACATTTATCATATTTTTATATGTATAAAATTTCTACCATCAAATTATTTATACTTATAGATTAAATTATTTTTGAATTTGGTTATTTGGGTTCAACATGTCATGCTATAGGATTTTCTTGTGTTTTCACCATGTTGACATGTGTAGATAGCTATGTATTTTATAGGTTTAGGAATTTTAGAGGAAGGAAAGGTTGAACAAAATGCATAAGGATGAGATGGAGCCTTGTTTACTTTAGGATTTGGTTGAGACTCCCTTTGAGCATAATCAAGGGGTGGTTGGTCCTCTTGTAGACATGACTAATTTAGAAGGTCTTGTCAAGAGAAATTTAGAGGAGATTGGTAGAGACAAGAATCATGTTACATATGGATTAGTTGGAGTTCATTGCCTCTACCATTCTCTTGAATTGCAACATTCACCTCTTGGAATTTATTCTAATAATTTAAAAATATGAAGAAGGTTCAAGTTTAGAAGATTATAGAAACCCTTTATTCCCTTTGGTCTCAAGTTTGGAAACTAAAGATGGAAACTCCATTACAAACCTGAACTAGGTTTGAATTCATGGAAAAGGATAAGGTTCAAAATAAGATATAGTTCCTTGAAGAATTTTGGATTCAAGTTGTGAAATGATAGATCTACTAATTTTTTTGGGAAAATGACCCTCTTTATTAGATACATTGCCACTATTGGTGGATTATTTCTAATTGGATGTTATTTTTCTAACTTACAATTATATTTTTCTTGTTGTTGGTCCATGCCAATATGATTGATCATTTTTTGTCTCTTTATTGGTCTTTGTAAAAGGGTGGAGCCCTTTCAAAATTTCTATTTCTAATTCATAAATTCAACCAAAAGTATTTACCCTAAAATTAAAATATAAATAATTTAAACTTTAAAATAGTCTTTTTTGATATTATATAATAGCCTCATGTATTTAATTTATAAATCATACTATTCTTTATGTTTAATTTCAAAATTTTAATGCTCTCAAGTATAGATTACAAGCACGCATTCTTTACATTTTTTCTCTTTCTTTTGTACTATTTTGTATATGGGTTTCTTATATGCATTTCCTCAAACATATAATTTTGATGTCCTATACCTAGTTCTAAATGTAGTTTTATGAATGTATTCCTCCTTTATTCTTTGCTAATTGTAATTGAATATTAGACCTGTTTTTTAAAATATGGCCACCTCTCTCAATTAGTAAAATAAGTCATCTATTTTAGGTGGTGGATATTAATGTTAATTGTTTATTTATTGAACATACATAATCAAGAAACCTTGGAAAAGTGTATTATCTTTCTTTTTCATAAAAATAGTTGGAGCATCCCATGACAAGACACTAGAACATATAAATCCTTTCTTTAAAATGTCATTTAGGTTCAATCCTTTAATTCATGCAAATATGAAGTGTTTGTTTGATAGGGATCTCTAGATATAGGGTCTAATTCATGCATGAACTCTATTAAAGAATAAAACACCCATTTAGGAGGAAACATGAGGAATTCATTCTAGGATTTAGACATCCTAAGACTTTTGTAATGGAGGTTTATTTTCATTTGAATGGTTCTCATTCACTTCTACTAAATAAAAATTAACAACAAACAAGGCACACCCTTTTCTTTATTCTCTTTTGAGTTGTAAAATAGAAAATTTAATAATACCTTCATTCCTTCTAATCCTAATAGAACTATTTTATTATACATTTCAATCAAACAATCTAGTTTCTTTCTTCTAAATTTATTCAATTAATTAAAAACAAAGACCAATCCAAATTTCACAAAACAAAAAATTAAGTTGAAACCATGTAACAAATTATCCATACGGTCCACTCATGAAAAAACCATTGTAAAGCCCTAATTATTCAATCCACCATTCCCAACTACCTTATTGAACCAAAAATAATTAAATTAATTCAATTTTTTATAGATTAAGAATGAGCAATAATATTAAAGTTTCCCAACTCAAAGCCTTAATTAGCTTCAAGAAATTTTATTTATAAAATGTGAAAGCATGATGTAAAATGTATATATTGTAAAACATAATAAGATGAACCATTATGTAAAATGTATATAATGTGAAGATCATGATCTAAGAACCATAATGTGAAATGATAATGTGATTCATACATTTAGTTCACCAACCGTTTTTGGAGTAATGTCATAAGACTCAAAGGCAAAATATGAACAATTTTATCCAAGTTTCCATTGTATGCACCCTAAACTTTATATCATGAACTGTTTCATATAATGTCTCAAATAAATTTGTTAATGAACAGTTTGATATAATGCCTCAAATAAATTTTCAATAGTGTTTTTGACGGAGTATGATAGAAATAGTGTTTTTGATATAATGCCTCAAATAAATTTGTTAATGAACTATTTGATATAGGGTGCATACAATGGAAACACTATTCCTATCATATTCCATCAAAAATTACCATGAACTATTTGATATAATGCCTCAAATAAATTTGTTAATGAATTGTTTGATATAGGGTGCATACAATGGAAACACTATTTCTATCATACTCCATCAAAAATTACCATGAACTGTTTGATATAATGCCTCAAATAAATTGGAGGTGCCCTAGTAGAAATGTATGCAAAATGTGGAAGCATAGACAGGGCATGTTAATTTTTTGACAGAGTAGAAATGTATCATAGAAATAGTGTATGTTGAAAAGGCTTTAGAAACTTTCAAAAAAATGTAGTTTCAAATCAACAAATTTGACAAATTTCGCATTTAGGGTTTAGAAATTTAACAAACAAACGCATTTTGAAGTCTATGAAATTCAAATTTGACAAACCTGGTGAGATATGCAAGTCGGGTTGATGAACTGTGGAGAGATGAAGTCGAGTTTTCCGTTCCCCGAAGAGATGAAGTCAAGTTTTCCGTTCGTCATTTGATGTTCATGTTCATCGTTCGCCGCACACACAGAGTATAGGGAAAACAGAAAAAAGCAAAAAATGACAGTGACAAGTTCTTCTTTTTTTTTATGCCTTATTTGAGGGGGTTCGGTCAAACCCATGTTCGACCGAACCCCTTAAAAAAAAAATTTTTTTGTTTGTGTTTTAGGGTTCAGTCGAACGAATGGTTCGACCGAAAACATATGTTCAGTCGAACATAAAAGGTGGTTCGGCCGAACCATAGAGTTTGACCAAACCCATTAAGTATGGGGAGAGGAAGAAAAATCAAATTTCCTTCCTCATAAAATTTGTAAACCACTATTGTTGTTTGACCCATAGATAAATTTCTAGCAAAATAATGGTAATATCTCACCAAACCCATGTAACTATGAGCCTCTAAGATATGAACATGGATGTTAGCCAATCCATAATGCCCTAAATCTTTGAGGGGTCCACAAAGATACCCTCAGCAGATATAATATGACCCAAATACCTCACTTCAAATTAAAACTTGAATTCATACTTTTCCAAGTTGTCATAAAATTGATGCTCATGCAAACACTAAAGAACATGGCACAAGTAGACCTCATGCTCCTCTACTATCCTTAAATAGATCAAAATATCATCTAGAAACACAAGGATAAATTAGTCTAGGTAAGTATGAAATATCTTGTGCATCAAACTCATGAATTCTAAAGGAGCATTTCTCAAATCAAATGGAACTACCATGAACTTCTAGTGTCCATAGTTAGGGGCTTGTTTGATGTACCTACACGTGACTTTAGGAGAGATTCATCTAAATTCAATATCTTCACATCAAGTTTCTTAAAAATTTTACCAAATGCTCTCATGTTTCTCTCAATATTGATAGCCATGGTGTAAGTTTCTCTTAAATTTTAAGTGTTCTTATCATGAATAAAATATCTAGTTTGTATTAAATGATCCACAATGTAACACCAACCGTATTGAATTATTTAGCCTCAAATAGGTAGGCATTTTTCTCATTGTCATTACAAACCTACTGTTGAAATCAAAAAGATTCTCATTTACCATTTTCTTGATAGTAGCCATCTCATGAATTACAAACTTGAGATGAACTCTCTCTATATTGAAATTTAAAGACTCATAAATTCATCCTATGAATTTATACTACTTTCTAGATGATGTAGGAGCATTTGAGTGCGCGAGGAATCCTATATCAACCAAAAATATTTCTTGTTTTCATTTTTTAGTTTTCCTTATTTGGTGTTTTCTATTGTTTTTCATAATTTGTTGTAGGAGGCAATTCTAGGTTACATTTTTTAGCTAATTATTCATTTCATAGAGGAGAAAAATGATATCTGCAAGTAAAACTTGGAGGAAATTGAATGAAAAAGGGTGAATTTATGAACTTGGTCAGAGGTTTAGTGGACACCAAGAACCAAGCAAAGGTTCTAGGTGTTCCCAGAACCCATGCTATCTTTGACAAGTTCCTAGTTCCTTTCCTAGCTCTGATTAGTTCCTAGTCAATGTGTAAGCTCTAATCTCTTTATTTTCCTTCTAAATCTCGAATGATGTGACTTTGTTCAAGTGTTTGCATAATTCTTAACAAGACATGAACCTCTTATTAGGATGAACATGAACAATTAAGTATTAATTCCTAATGAGGTGAGAACCCCCAACAAAAGCTAAGGGCATCAAGTTCCATTAAGGTTGGAACATCTAACAAGGATATTGTTTGGAAGACTACAATGTCGGGTTCCTAATAGGGATAGAACCCCCAACACGGATAGTTTTTAGAAGATTAATATGTCTAGTTCCCAATAAGGTTAGAACCCCCAACATAGAACCAAGGGTGTCAATTCCCAATAAGGTTTGAACCCCCAAAAAAGGTCCAAGGGTGTTGGTTCCTTGCAGGCCCAAAATCCCCAACACAAAGCCAAGGATGTTAGTTCCCAATAGGGAAAAAACCCCCAACACAACCTACTAAAATGTGTTGAATTATTAATGGGGTCAAAACCCCTAATCAAAAGGCAAAAAAGATAACATGACAAAGATAAGGTTTCTAAGAAAGTAGGAACCACCAACAAATGGTGGTCAATTCCCATTTCCTACTAGAGTGGAAACCCCTGATGAAGAAGAACCAAGATAAATCTAAGTCAACTAAGAAAGGAAATGATGGGACTGAGGTGGTAGTTGAACAACCTTGCTCAAATAGTATATTAGTGTAGAGGGGATTTTATATTCTCAAGACAATGAGGTTTCAAGGAGAAAATAGCCCTCAACCACCTCAAAAGATCCAGCTCAAGGGACAAGATAAAATGGTGAAGAATTTTTTTATTTTTTACATAGAATTAAAATGCGAGAGTTCTAGAAATTGAGAGAGCGGGTCACAAAGGTCTTCTGAGCAAAATGACAAGCTCTCAGCCTAGGATGATAGTGTGGCATGCAAAAATCCTTGTGGTGCACTGGTATCTTGTATGGATTGAAACTAAGAATGTCTTAGAAAACTTTAAAGTGGCTACCAATAGTTCTAATAACTAAAAAGTCTTAAAATGCAAGAAAATGACAAAGAATAACAAAAATTAAATTCATTTAAATTAAATAAAATTTGGATGATAAAGAAAGAGGAAAGGAAGAAAATACTCACAAAGAACCAGGAGATGAAGCCTTCAACAAATAAATATCTTCAATACCTATGCACATAAGACCTAGGAAAAATGTTGGGATTGTTTATGGATTTTCCTTAGTCAAATCCCCGCTTTGGTGTTTCCACCTCCATGGGCAGTCAAACAAGATAGAGATAAATAAAATAGATGTGATAGAAGAAGAAATAAATATAATAGAACAATATGCTAACTAGATTAAAAGACAATGCAATGAAGAAATCACAGTTACCCTCCTTTACAAAAATGAGAATGTCGAAAGGGATAGGTTGCAATCTCCAAGCTTGAGAGAAATATGTTGATAATACCAAAGCTTAAATTTAGTGTGGTTGTGAGAGAAAGAAGATGCAATGGAGATGGTGGAATGGAGGAAAATAGGCCATTTTTATGAAGAAATAGCAAGAGAGAATGACGAGCTTGTGGAATTCCTTCTTATGTAGAGAGAGTTAAAATGAAGTGTTTTAGGGAGGCTTATGCATGTAAGAGTTGTCCCAGTGCATCTGTAGCCTAGCAGAGGCGTTACATTTGTTGATACCTACAGGAAACTTAATGTCAACGATTATTGTAGTCAATAATCTATTCAAAATGTTTGAGTATTCATTTGAGACATAAATCTACCTTAACGATAGGAAATGAACGAGTTAAGCAATTAAGGATTAACTTAAAGTTAAATAAAAGGAACATTGCATTATTGTCTTTAATTTATCTAAAGGGGAGGCTCATGGGATGTGAAATCACATAGGATTCAATTTACGACATTACAATTAGTAGGAGAGGAAATTATCTTGGCGTCTTTTTTTTTTAGATTTCTACGAAGTTTAAATCAAAAGGAAGAATATATGCAAGGTTTCAACTGATATATATTTTTTTGTACTCTTGAATGTTGTCAATTGTTGGAGTAAATAGGTAATCACCTAATGATTAATTATTCATTAATTAATTATTAGTTACCTTTCACTTTATTACACTTAAACTAAACTTAGGAATAATTTTTTATTATTAGATTGGGCTATTTATAGGTCAAGTTGTCTCATTGCATAGAATAAGGACACTTATCACAATTTAATCAAATCCTCATCTAGGGTTCGCACTTTTTATTTAAGCATTCATTTTTATTTTATAATCATTTTATTAATTCACATTACACTATAGGTTAATCTCAATATCAAATGCTTGTGTGGATCAATTACCTTCTCAGGGTTGCATGAGAATAATTATTATTTTTTCTCTTTAGATACATGTGATAGGAGTTCTTGTTGTAGTTGATTCATGGGAGTTGTGGGGTTCACTATCAACTCCAACATTGTATTAGAGCATCAAATCTATTACTTCCTATCTAAATTCTAAGAGATACAACCTTGATGGAAAATAAAATCATCTTGGAGTGAAGTAGGCATCACCATTGAGTCCAAAACAACCAAAAATATAAGGATCACGTGTTGTTTCATCAAAATTGGAGTAGTTGAAAAAAATTTAAAAAAAATAGTAGGGAAATTTGTATGGGTGTACAAATACATACATTCGTACAAATCTCTATGGTCATACAAATCTATACGACCCTATTGAAATTAATTCTTTGCATCAACATTTGTACAAGGTTTGTACCTTGTTACAGATCTTGTACTGTGTGGGTTGCATGATGAGCTCCACATGGCTCCCATTGGCCACACCCTCTTCGCTTGTTGGTAAACCATCCTCAGGGTCTACTACCTACTACCTAAGGACACACCAAACATCTGATGGACTGACTCTCAACAATAGCAGTGACCACATATTTTCTTTGGCAACACAATTCTTCATTAGTGGTGACATTAAAACCATGCAAGTACAACTGAATATCCCACTATTTCAGAATCCATACAAAATATTCCAATGACCATAAATATTTCAGGAAATTGATGCTTTTTTCTATCAAGAGGAATATTCAAAGAATATATGTTGGCATTAGCATGACATTAGTGGTACAATTAGCCCCTTGCTCCCTCCTAGTGTAGCACCCCTTCGATTTGCTAATATTTTCAGATAGTGTTTTTACTTTGATAGACCATGATACTATGGTGTTGTTATTTGATCATTGACATTGAAGTGATGATGGTTTTTATATTGTGATGTGATGGTACACTTTATGGATGATTATTATTTATGACATGTTTTTTGGTTAGCATAGTTGGTTATTTGAGTTGATATTGATATATGTTCATCTGTAGTTAATTGATGTTTAGTTTCATCAATTTTGATGTGACATTGTATTGGTGAAGGGAATGGGATTGCATCACTCACTTGCAAGTGCCCTGTGATTCAACAATTTTCTCTTCACAATGTGTTTGATTCATGATTTATATATGTGTATGAAATATGTTTTATTGCAGGATTGCAAGTACAGGACATCATCTCCACCTAGATTCATAGGTTTGAGTGTATCTATTGCCCAACGATACAGTTGATTGGTAGATAGTAACAGGGTTTCCTTGTCAAGCCACAACCCTAGTCACAGTGTGTCGTTAGTCTTTGTTTCAGTATGCTTTGTTGTTATGTTGTCCATGTTTTCCTTGTTGTTTATTTATTTTGCAAGGTATGTTCTATGGGAAATTAATGCTTAAAATGTTTTTAAGTGATTACTTAATTAATATTGATTAATATTGTTAGAAGTTTTATATTTGATTTAATTAATTAAATTTAATTTATTTTGTAAAGTAATTTAATCTTTGTGATTAAATTTATTTTATAAAGTAATTAAATTAATTAGATTAAATTTAATTAGAAATTAATATGTGAATTTTGAATTTTAAATGCATAACTATCTTGTAATTATCTTAGAGGAAATATCTGTGATTTGGTTGAAAAGATATTTTATTTGTGACATGTGTTAGAAAAAATTAAACACTATTGTTGAGAAAAAAATTAAACACTGTTGTTGTGAATTAATTCTCAGAGAGATTAATTGCATTAACTATAAGAGGCAAGAGGCTATTTCATGGAAATGAGAAAAGATATTTTGGAGAGGATGTTGAAAATTGAAGAGGAAGTTGTTGTTGAAAATTGGGAAAGAAGCTCTCGAGAAATTTTGGCTCTCGTTTTGTTTTCATATTTCTAGAAAAGTGGATAATTTGGAAGAAGCTTTGGTAAATTGGAATCTGAAGGTGAAGCTCTACTTCAAACATCATTTCCTCAAGTATCCGGAAACAAGTTCTTTAAATTGTTTTTATTTATATGAAAATTGGAAAGATTGCCTGTACAAGAAGAATGTTATCTGTGTAGAAGCTTTAATATACTTTGTAAATTTGAAAGATTGTCATGTTTGGAAAATTGTTGTGAAATCTTTGAGCTTCTGTAGAAATTGTTTTAAGCTTTGATTTGTTTGGAATTGGAAAATTGTTGTAGAAGCTTTAGAACCTCTGTTGGAAATTGTTTTTAAACAATAGAAATCCCAAAGGGAAAACAATAGAAAATTTGGAAATCCTCTGTGGGAATTGATTTCAATCTTCTTGTTAAAATTTGTAGAAAACCTTTAATTGTATTGGAAAAG
Source organism: Sequoia sempervirens (assembly GCA_007258455.2). Classification (NCBI taxonomy): domain Eukaryota; kingdom Viridiplantae; phylum Streptophyta; class Pinopsida; order Cupressales; family Cupressaceae; genus Sequoia; species Sequoia sempervirens. The sequence continues at coordinate 17,606 of VDFB02113963.1, forward strand.
ATTTTCTTGTAGAATTTTTTTTTTCTTCTAGTTAGTTTTATTTGGCTAGGAAATTGAACGCCTCTGGTAAATTTGTAAATCTCTTCCTGTAGAAAACTTTTTGTGAAAATAATTTGCTCAACTAGAGCAATCTTTCTAATGAATATATATATATATATTGAAATATATATACATATACATATATATATATATATATATATATATATATATTGAAATATATATATATATACATATATATATATAAATGTATATATATACATATATTATTCATGAAGTTCCTTGTACTTTTTTTTGTGTTGAAAACCTTGTGAAAATGTTCGTACAACAAATTTTATATTCGCAGGTTTTGAAAATTGTGTGGGGGCGCGTTGTGGCTACCCCATAGCTGACTCCCCATTGGGGAGATCTGACACTATGAGGTAGCGCCAGCACTGCCCCCCCCCCCCACAATTGGGGCTCGAATGTGTATGTGTAGCCAACGCTACCATTAATTTCGTTTGCCCTATTTAAAATCGGTTTTTTTATATGAAATATATATATATATTATATGCATAATATATGTATATATATAGATATATATATTTAAATGGATATTTCTATAACAGGTGCATGTAATTGCACAAGTTAGATAATTTTAAATTGATATGATATGAAAGAGGAAATTGATTTTTATTTAGATGTAATTTGGAAATTGAAATAAACAAATAGATTTAATTTCTTTAATTTTCTATAAATGAAATTGTAATAATCTAGTTTATTTGGGCAATGTGTTATTGTATTTTCTTGAAATAGAAATTGGATTTAGGAAATCCTAATGGTAGATTTATTTCCTGCTTGAATTTCCTATTTAAATTATGATTCCTTCTATTCACATCTTTGGGGAAATAGGTTAGTCATGTATGTAAGTCTTCCAAATGATGTTATTTTATGAGGGGGTTGTTGTGATTTATGGTTCAGCCCTTTGTTTTCCTTGGGTAGTGCACTTGGTTGTGATTTAGTTTAAACACCTGGTTACTACAAATGGGATGTGTTGCCTCTTATATTTTGGATTGGGATTTAATATCCATTTTGTGCACTTTGTTTACCCTTGGGTTTTGGATTAGATCCTTGTGTTTTCAGTAGGGAAGTGGCTCTCAATGGGGGTCAGTGCAAAAAGTGGTGCCAGGATAACTCATGTGAAAGTTAGTTAATTTAGTGGAAATTAAATAAATGTATTAGGGGAAAGGGTAGTTTAAATCATATAACTTGTTAATTGTGCCTTGCTCATGGGCTCAAGGGCTTGTTTAGACTTGGGATGAGATGGGAAGGCCTAGAATGGAAAGATCATTATCTTGTCCCTTTGAAAGATATTTGATTCCACATCGGTTTGCATGTGGGGCCAGGGATTGTGAGAGGCTACCAGGGTAACCCAAGATGGGGGTCAGGGCCTAAGAATATCTACTAGCGTAACCCATGCAAATTTGTGATGACACTCCTCCTATGACAATAGTATGTATTGTGCAGTTGATATACTTGATTATTTTACTCTAGAAGCAATGCAACCTTTATGTATGTATTGTTCTTGTATGGTATAGTATTGTGTGTTGCCTGTATCTAGAGGATGTTGGTTTTTCCTAGGAATCCCTTTTACTATCTCCTAGCATGGGGGGTGGGCCTTTGGGTACCAGTTTTTTGGGTGGAACACGCACCTTACACCATTGGGTTCCCATTTCATGTTCGTGATGGTGAGATCTTCCAAATTGGAGAGCTCACATGTACTAGTTTCTTTGTACTATTTCTTATGTTATTTTGTATCAGTTAGATACTTTGTCTATGTACTACTCATTTGTATTTGAGAAGGATTCTTGTATCAATGTAATTGTAACATTATTGTATGATCTTCCCCATTTTGGAAATGAGCTTTGTAACTACTATAATGAATAAATGCAATCTATGAATGATTCATTAATGTAATTTGTATCTTATGTGATGAGTTTAATGCTTTTGGATGTATGTTATTTATTTCATGAGTATTATTTAATGTTATGGATTAGTTTACTTTTGTATATTATGGGAATGTAAGCATTGCCGTGTACCTTAGAGGATGTAAGTGCTAAGTGTAGTTCACTTTACTTCTTTTTATTTACACTTTAAAAAAAAAAATGTTACACTTCCGTTGTGTTTGCATCATCCTCTAGGGTTACGTGGTGGGGAATTACACCTATCCCCAATTTTCTCTAAAGGAGCTATTTTTTAATTTTGGCATAGAAAGTTGGTTTCATGTAATTTCTAGTGGTAAAGGTCTCATCATTAGATTTTTCTACTAGTTCATTTTATTCTCGATCAAAGCTAGATCATCATTTTCTTCTTCCAAGCTCATAAATGTTTTCCTATATCTCCAATTTTCACGATTCATGTGGCATTGGAAAGGTATTTTAGAGGTCTTAAAATCCATTCATGTACTTTTTCTAGAATCTTCCCCAAGTATAATTTATTCATTTTTTTGTGATTTCACATTTTTTTCAATTACTTAGACATCTTAGCACCTAGAAATGATTTATTTGAGTGAGATAACTTCATTTGATCTACGTTACATGAACTAAGGTTTTCAATCTTTGGTCTATTTTTTTTATTTGAGGAAGTATCATGAGTTTTTCTATTCATCCTTTTGTGGTCATCCTAGAAAAGGATAACTATGATTCTTGGTGAAATGACATCCCACAAGATCCCAGGTGGATTTATTTTTTCCCTTATCTATATGGACTCATACCTACACTAAACACACTAGGGAGTAGATCATAATGGTTTAATATTAGTTATCATGTTGTAGGAGTGTTTTGTTCTAGTGTTGATCATGACACTATGTGTTTTGTATTGAACGTTGATTGTCCCCACACTTTGGAATTGACTTTAGGAGATTCATGGATATCCTCATATCTCTCCATACCCAGAGGATCCTACTACAAATTGTCTCATTCCCCTTGCATATAAAAATTTCATACCCTTTGATGATGATACTTTAGAAGAGTTGAGTATATCACAAGTCTTGCATGTTCTAATAGTTCAAATAATTGTCTTTATGTTCCCACTCTTTAAATAAAGACCCATTCTCCATATTTTTTTGTTACTAATTAAATTTGCATCACCACATACTTAGACCCTATTGGTTTAGTATAGTAGGACTTTCATCTTCTTCCAGACACAACTACTTGGGATTCATATCTTGTAGATATATCATCCTTGTTTGTAGAGTCTCAGATTGAAAATTTGGAAGATTAATTTGAGGAAATTCATCTCCTCTATTTTTATAGCAACATCATCATCTTTGCAACTTGTTCTACATCAGTCTTCACAGGATGTTGGATTGAAATCATTTCATTCCAACGTGTAGACACTTGAGTAGTTTTTAGAGGCACACATTATTTGTATTTGGATTCTTGATTCTTCCATCTTTTGGAAATGGATTCTCCAATCACCAATGGATCTATTTCTTCCGAAGGGGAGAAATGTTGTTTGCAAGAAGTGGATCATGTTTTTATTCAAGTTATTATCATTAGCATAGGAGATATTTCTTTATGTGGGGAATTCATATCCTTATTTTCTCTCTCCTATCAGGGGACATCTATTGTACTTGTGTGATAGAATTATTCCTTGGGGGTCACATTGAGTCCTCTTATTCTTCTTTCACTAGTGCAGTTATTTCATTTTCTATCTTTTGGAGAGGAGTTTTTTCCCATGTGATTTTCCCCTTTTCTCTAGTTATGAGAGATTCATTTGTTTTTACATGGGTACCTCATGCCATCTAGTCTAAACCCATCCATGCATCCATCATTGCATTCTTTATTAGGTTTTTAGCTTCTCCCTAAGTTGATCTTAAGGGGTGTTGGAGTAAGTAGGTAATCACCTAAGCATTAATTAATCATTAATTAATTATTAGGAACCTTTTACTTTATTACACTTAAGCTAAACTTAGGAGTATTTTTTATTACTAGATTGAGTTTTTATAGGTCAATTTATCTCATTACATAGGATAATGAAACTTATCACAATCTAATCAAATCCTCATCTAGGGTTTGCACTTTTTCTTTTATAAGCATTCATTTACACTTTGTAATCATTTCATTAATTCACATTACAATACAGGCTAATCTCAATATTATATTCTTGTGTGGATCAATTGTCTTCTCATGGTTGCATGAGTATAATCATTATGTTTCTCTTCATAAGTGATAGAAATTTTGGTTGCAAGTGATTTATGGGAACTGTTGGGTTCACTATCAACTCCAACACCAGTGAAAAAATTTGATTTTTTTATGCACAATGAACCTTAAGCTGCATGATTGGGTTACCTTTTAAGACACCCTAATCTCAATTGCACCAAGTGGTATGAAAGTATATTGTTGTTGTGATATGGAAGTTGTAGAGATTCTAAGAGGAATTAAAACAAGGTTAGATGTAATGGAAGTAGTGCATAGAAGAGGGTTACATGTGGAAGATGTTAGTGAGGATGAAGACGTGGTAGATGGAGAAGGTGAAATGAATGAAGGATAAGTAGACTAAGCAGAAGAGATATTTTTGAGAGAAGTATCCAAAATGATAAATAAATTAAGGTTGGATCCTCCTAGCTATAAAAATAGTTTGAATCTTGAAGAACTTGTAGACTAGATCTCAAAAATGGAGAAATATTATTACTTTGAATCAATAGAGGATCCTAAGAGAGTGAAACTTTCTCGCATAAAACTAAAATGACATGCATCCCTATGGTGGGGCCATCTACAAAAAAATTGACCAAGAAGAGGAAAAGAAAATATCAAATAATGAGATAGAATGGTGACCAAAATGAAGGATAGATTTTTCCAATTGATTATCAACTATGTTTATTGTGGAAGTTGTGGAATTTGAAACAAAGAGATTCTAGTGTCAAATAGTATACCAAATAATTTTATATATTGAGCATTAGGGAGGAAATTTTGATGATAATTTTGATAAGGTATGAAGGAAAGTGAATGGGCTAAATTTATCAATTCAAGATGAGATTATTCTAATTAGAATAGACAATGTGGAAGAATCCTACTAGTATATCCTAAAGGTAGAAGATAAATTAACAAGGAAACAATAAAATAATTCAAGAGGAAGGGGAAGAAACTCACATAGTAGAGGACATTTCAATAGTGGAAGAGGCTATCCAATAAAATAAGAAAAAGCTAGCACCTCTCAAACAAGTTCTTACGCTCAAGAAATTGGAGGAAGGGGAAATTATTCCAGAGGTAGAGGAGACTATTCCAGAGGTCATGGATATTTTGGAAGAGGAAGAGGGAGAGGTTTTACTAGTACATGTTATCAATGTGGTGAAATTAGGCATATGAAATTTGAATGCCCATAGATACAACAAAGTAGTGGAAAGGGAAAATAGGCCAGAATTCACGTGGCCCAAGTTGAAGAAGAATGTGGCTTCACCCAAGCATGGAGAAGAACTAAAGGATGGAGAATCTTTGATGTTGATAAAAATTTATTAAAACCAAAAAAGAGAAAGAAGAGACAATACAAAGAAGGAATTTGTTCAAAACTTGATGTAAGTCTAGAAGAGAATGTTGTAGATTCATTATAGATAGTGGTAGCACTGACAATATAGCATCAAAGGAGATGGTGGAGAAGTTAACGTTGAAAATAATGAAGCATCATAATCCTTAAAATTTTCTTGGTTGCAAAAGGAACTTCAGTTATTGATAAGTGAATAGTGCTTAGTAAATTTTCATTTTGGTAGTTGTAAGAATGAGATATTGTGTGATGTTATGCCAATAAATATGTGCCATTTTTTGTTGGGTAGACCTTTGTAGCATGATAGAGAAGACATTCATTATGGAAAATAAAATTGTTATAAGATAAAAAATAATGGAAAAGGATACATCTTTTATGCAGGAGCATCCCTAGTTGTAAAGGAAATCTTGTATCAACCAAAAATAGTTGTTTTCTTACATTACATTCAATAGTAGTTTCAGCAGTTTATTTTGTATTTTACCACATTATTATTTCTTATCTCATAGAGCAACATATAGCATCTACACATTGACTTCTACCACATATCCAAATTTCACATCATTTTCATTTGTCTACTGAAAG